>PVJO010013227.1:0-52562 GCA_004026905.1 Hystrix cristata
CAAGCATCAATTCTTTGAATTGTTTCCCGTGCAGCCTGAGTTTTATTCATAAATTTTTTTCCAACCCCTATGTCTTGGAGAGTTCTTCCTATTTTATTCTCTAGGAGATTTATTGTTTCTGTTTTTATGTTTAGGTCTTTGATCCACTTCGATCTTAGTTTTGTATATGGTGAGAGATATGTATCTAGTTTTAGTTTTCTATCTTGCCCATCTTTCTAGGGAGCTGACTTTTCCCTCTTATTGAATAAGCATTTTATATATTACAGCTACTGATCCCATGAGTACCGGATGTGTTGCAGATATTCTTCCTCCGTTGCTGCTTGGTTTCCTCCCTCCCTGTTAGCAAGCCTGAAGAAGAGATGCTTCTCTTGAAACATGGCTCAGGTCGTGGGCAGTTCCCCTCACACTCTCCTCCCACCCAGTTGCCAGGTCAGACCTTGAGCCTCCAGACTGTACTAGGTAACCCCTGACGTGACCTTTCCAGATACTCTCCTGCCTCAGAGTGCCAGGCCCGTACCACTCGAGGGCCTTCCCCTACAAGTGTCTAGACCATCCCTGATGCTGCCTTCTGCAGGAAGCCCTCTCAGATTGCCCCAGCAGGGCAGATGAATTCTTCCCCTGCCAACCCTCTTCCCCTCAGCACTTTGGACACTGTCTGCTAGCTGCAGTCAGTATTTCTTCTCCCCAGTGACCTGAGTCCTGCATGGTCCCCACAGCAGTGCCCTGACAGCCTAGTGCAGTGGTGGCAAACCTGTGACACGTGTGCTACAGCAGACTGTATCAGAGAAAACTCTAAAAGGCTCACCGTCACTGGCTTAGTGGTTCCCACACTCATGCAGTCTGCTGAGATTTATGCCCACGTGGGTTCAGGGTAGACTCTGGGAAGGTCCAGGTCCCCTGGGCACACCTCTGGGGTAGCACTTGCCACCTGGGTTTGTGACCACCCATTCCCCTCCCTGCCTAGTGTGTGTGGGTCCTGGCCAAGTCTCCCTCAGAGCCCCGGCTCCCTACCAAGTGCCGTCAGGGGCCATGGGCAGTGATCCCTGGCCGACGGGGGGATGATGCTTGGCCATGAGAACAAGGCTGTCCGGACACTGTCCCTGCCCCTAGAGCAGAGCCTTCTCCAGGACAGACTGCTGCCGGATGCTGGGGACCATGAGGGGCATGAAGATGAGCTAGGCCTCAATCTGGGGAGGGGGTCCATGTTGACCATGTTGTGGGGGTCCAAAGGATTTCACTCTCCATTTCTGAAAACGGAACCCCCCTGGGTGAGTATATCTTGGAAAAGACTTAATTTCTGGAACTTTCTGAGTGGACGTGTGAGAAACACAGTGAGTGAGCTCGCCAATGTGTGATTTCACGTAAAAACTAACAGGGAAACATTGGAGAAGAGACCGAATCCCATGCAGTGGAGCCTCACAGAGCTGTGGAGCCCTGACTCATGCCTCCAGCCCTGCAGCAGCCACAGGCCCGCCAGGGGACCCTGCCACCATGCTTCCAGCTCCCGGATCGGCCCATCTCGGAGGTGCTGGGCGTGCTCACTCAGGCCCAGCTGGTCGGTGCTGAGTTGCACGTGGTCACGTAGTGGGGCCTGGGCGGCAGGTACGGGCCTCAGGGTAGGACACGCTGGTGAGTGCAGCCTCCCTGCTGGCCCACCCTGCCTGGCACGGAGAAGTCCCGGCTTGGGGCTGGAGAGGGCCCAAGCAGCAAGGCCGGGCGTTGGGGAGCTCGGCTCCTCTCTGGCAGGCCGGTGGGTCTGCAAAGTGGTTCTGCGAGCAGGCGCCGCCCAGTGTTGCTGTGAAAGTGGTGCGAGCCCTGAGCAGCTCAGCCGGAGCTGGAGGGCACGGGCGCCCCACTTCCGCACACCACTGACCTGCCGCACAGTGCTGTGATCCTGGTGGGTGGTAGGCACCGTGGCCAAAGGCAGGGCTGGCGTTTACAAGCCGGTGTCTCCAGGGCAGAGGCCTTGGCGTGTTGGGGCTGTGTGTTGGGTGGATTCCGCTATGGGGAGTCAGGGACCGTGTAATCCCGGTGGCGGTGGGAAGGCACGCTTGGGAGCCCTGTGAGCATGGAGATTGGCATGCAGGGCTCAGATACCCTCTGCGCCAAGAGCACCCTGCATAGAGTGGCAGGGAGACCTTCCCTGCCTGCCTGCTAAGAGGGAACACCCACTCAGGTCTGGGTGACTCCAGGAAATAGTGTGCGAGCTCTGCTCTCTGGGAGTTTATAGTTACAGAAGAAAGGAGACATAAATGATGACAGCGATGCCTGCCACCTCCTGAGACTGACTGCGCACCAGTACAGTGTACCCTGCATGTCACCTTGGTTGCCAGAGCTGCGGGAGCAAGTTACCATGAACTCTGGCTCATAACAGTGGAAATTGATCCTTTCCCGGTCTTGGAGGTCAGCAGTCTGAAATCATTGTCACTGGGCAGAAACCAAGATGTCAGCAGGGTCACACTGCCCAGAGCGTCCAGGGGAGAAGCCATTCCTGCCTCTTCCAGCTCCTGGTGGTGGCCAGCACTCTGCGTCATAACCACGTCATGGTAATCTCTGCCTTCGTGACACATGGGCCTTTCCCCTCTACGCCCACTGCCCCTCTGCCTCTCGCGGTAAGACCCTGTGGTGGCCTTTCGAGCACATCCATGACTGCTCATCTCAAGGTCCTCTGGTCCTCTCCTGGCTCACATACGTTATTCACAGGTTCCCATCTTTGGGAGACATCAGCCTCCCACACATGCCTTCCCTCCGGTTGTGTCTTTCCTCATGACAGAGCTGTAAGATTGCTATCCCAGTAGCTCTTCGCAGACAGAGAAACAGGTGGAGAGAGGGCGCAGTTCGCCCCCACCTGCACAGCTGGGAGGGAGGTAAGCTGTGTTGAGAGGGAACCCAGGTCTTGTGCTGCCAGGCCTGTGTTCCTCACTAGTCACACTCTCTGCTTCACCCATCGTCCATCCATCCATCCATCTACTTAGCCAGTCCCCCATCCACCCATTCATGCATCCATCTAGCTGTACCTGCATCCGTCCATCCACCTGCCCGCCCACCCGTCCATCCGTCTATCCACCCATTCACTTGTTCATTCACTTATCCATTCATTAGACACACTGAGAGTGCTCTGTGCTTGCAGTGGACACTGGCCTGGTGCTGGGCAAGTGGTGTAGGTGAACGCAGACTGAGTTCCTGCTCCTGGGGCTGCCTGTCCACTGGGAAGACAGGCCACATGTGAACTCATCACCGCCTGCTTTTCCACCCCTGGGAGCCCCAGGCAGGTCATCAGCCGAGGCACGAGCTCAGGGTCCAGGAGAGGACTCGCCTTCCACAGGAGCATCTCGTGAGATGCCTGATCTCGACCTGGGCCAGGAGGCATCTTGGTCAGAGGGCCTCTGAGGAGAAAGAGGTAAACTGGGGAAAGGGTTACAGACGAGAAGAGTATCACTGAAGGGTCAGTCGTCCAGGGGCCTAGCTGTGCAGGAGGAGCCCAGCAAGAGCACGGGACTAGAAAGGCGGCACACAGGCACCGGACATGTGGGACTGCCGTCTCTTTCCCCCTGCCACTGGGGCCATGTGTCGCCCAGGAGCCAGGCCAGAGGTGAGGCATGTGAGCCGTAAGTGACTGGAGCTCGCTTTCTCAGCAGCAGCAGCGGCCCCTAGACCAGTCTGGAACCACCCAGTTCCCATTGTGCCAGCCACTGCTGCCACTGCCTCACCAGGGACATGCCATGGTCACTTTGAGCCTCGGTAATTCTGTCTGTGAAATGGAACACAAAGGGCCCACTTCTACCTGTCTCTGACCTCACTGGCCTGTGGGGAGGCACTCTGAACAAAGGCATCTCTCAGTGGTTGAGAGGGTGGGTCCCTCCTTCTGCCTCCCATCTTTGGAGTGGTGGAGCCCACCCTGAATGGCTCATGTTGAGTCTGGGTGAGTCAGCACCTTCAGCTCCAAATTGTTCAGCTTCCCCAAACAGGCACCCTGGGTGGGGTGCAAGGGCCAATCCCTGCCCCCCCCACCACATTAAAGAGCATGTCAGTTCCTGCCCTGTGCCCCGCTCAGCTATGCTGTACTGCGCTGCACGACAGGTCAGACACCCCTCTTCCCCACCCATCCATCGAACCCTGACTCATGCCTCCAACCCTGCAGCAGCCACAGGCCCGCCGGGGGACCCTGCCACCATGCTTCCAGCTCCCGGGATCGGCCCATCTCGGAGGTGCTGGGCATGCTCGCTCAGGCCCAGCTGGTTGGTGCTGAGTTGCACGTGGTCATGTAGGTTCTCAGCATTGTGGCCTCTTCTTTTGTCTCCTGCCAAAAATCCTGTGGCAGCATGTGGGGAAGGGGCTGGTACGTGATGGTGGGAAGGCGGGCGGGGTCCACTTCTCTCTGTTGCTTCCTCTTGCACAGCTCTTAAATATGAGCTTAGGGCCCCCTCAGCCTGCGCCACCCCAGGGTCAGCCTGGGAACCAGCCGAGTGGTATCTCAGAGAGACCACCTAGCTTTTGCAGGGCAGAGACCTGGCAAGGGGAGCAGGCGAGCAGTAGCTGCATCTTGGGGGCCATGGGTGATGTCCGTGCCCAGCCTGACTTCACAGAGGCAGAAACACCAGCTCTTATTTCAGCTCTGCAGCCTTGGGCAAGACACATGGCTTCTTTGAGCCTTGGTTTTCCCATCTTTGAAATGGAATAATCTAACCAGCCTCGTAGGCTTGCTGGGTGGATGTTCGGCATATGTCGACGACTTGGTCAGCAGTGGTAGCTTTCCTGTGGTAGTGTCCAGTGAGGTCTCAGTTTGCTTTGTCCTGTCTCCCCTTTCCCTTTCCATCTTTACTTCTTCTGGCCCAACACGGACCTTTTGGCCCAGGTCTTGAAATCCTGTACAGGGCAAGACGTAGGGGACCTTTTGCCCCAGCCCTGCAGGCAGAGGATGGACAGGCCTGAGGAACGGGGGCCCAGGTCTGCCTTGCAGGGTGCCACATCGGGGGTCACTGGGCAGGCAGAGGCTGTAATAGTCAAGGCCTGCCTCAACAAGCCCGAGGAATTGCCTAAGACAGAAAAACTCAGTTTGAAGTGGATTGCACATGCACAAGCGCGCGCACACACACACACACACACAGAAATCTTGGTTCTTGGCTCGGATAACCAGAAAGCCCAGGGTACCAGCTTTAGGCAAAGCTGAATCTGGACCCAGGGGCTCCGTTGAAACCGATATGATCTCTCAGCTCATTCTCCAGCCCTCCCCCCGGGTCTCCCAGCAGCTTCATGCCTGCATCCTACCAGCTTAGCCACCCTGTGAACACTGAGACCTTCTTAACGCATGTCCATCACTGAGCCAGTCAGGGTGCCTGGTAGAGGGAGCTCTCTGACCACCTGAGCTGGGTCACACGTCCTCCTGCCCAGAGCTGAGAAAGGAAGTGGGTCCACAGATCCAACCCAAAGTGCTCTCTAGGCTTTGCCCGACTGCCCAAAGCATAACCTTCACACACATATACTTTATGTTCCATCCTTTCTTTGCACATGCTGCTTCCTTTATTTATAATGTATTTCCATATAAACTCTTTCCCATCCTTCAGGCCCCAAGCAGAATTCTCCTTCTTTAGGAAACTTGCTCTACCTACCAAATATCTGTTGCTACACTGCACACTTCCCATATTTGGTTCATCTCATCTCACAACTACATCATCCTGCAAGCAAGGGACACTGCGGATGGAGGTCAGTTAGGGTATTGTTCGCATGCTGGAGCCCCTATCACACTGCCCCTTGCTTACTGGTTCACAGTCCGCCCCTTCCACCAGGGCTCTGACCTCCCTGAGGGCCCCGGACACAGAGTGTGTGCTCAGGGCAGCCTCACTGAGAGAGTGAACAAAAGTGAGCGGGCTGGCTGGTAAGGTCAGGCTCAGAGAGGCTCAGAGCAGTGTGTAAGAGCATGCAGAGGGCCTCTGTCACCTGAGGAGTGTGAATGTGCCTGCTCGTGTGTCTGTGACACTGTTGTCACCTTTTACACTGAGCTCAGACAGCTGCCTCGTCCTCCCGTCCGCCAGGCGGCCTCTTTGAGTCTCCGCCAACCACAAGAGCGCAAGGCCCGGACGGCAAGGTTCAGAGGCAGCTGGTCCTGCAGCACAGCCACGTGGAGGTAGAAGGAGAGGCCAGGTGCCAATGTCACGAGCAGGCACCCCTCCTGAGGAGGTCCCTCGGCACAGTGGTGAGCTCACCGGCACTGCCAGCACCCAGCATGTCCCGCGACTCTCAGCTGGGTCCTGGGGTGGTGCCAAGCATTGAAGAAAGCAAAGCTCTGGCCCTGGAAGGTCCCCAAAGACCCTTTAGGGGTCGGCACTATTGGCGTGAGGTCAGGGCTGCCGGAAGCTCCCTGGTTCCCCCAGCGAGTTCATAATGCCTGGAAGTTCGCAATTTGAGACTCCTTCCTTCGGCTTTGTTTGGTCTGGCAAAGTGACAATGTCTTAGAACATGTGTGTCCCTGGATCCTTATCAGTCATGCACAACACAGTGCGAGGGAGAGGTCCTGGCCCTCCTGAGGTGGACTACACGCAGCCATGGGGTGGGGGTGGTGACAGAAGGGACTAAAGCAGCACAAGGTAAAAGCCGCTCAGCTCCCAGGAGCTGCCCTCTCCCCAGTCCTGCCTCCACCTAGGCCTGGCTCACAGAGAGCCAAAGTCACCAAGAATGCTCACTTCTCTGCCGAGGCGCAGGCTCCAGCCCAGACTGCAGCCCAGGGTGGGTGTGGCTCCTCCACCTGCTGGCCGAGTGATCATGGCCAAGAGACTTGGCCATTTTGGTGTGTTGTCGTCTGTAAAATGAGCAGAAAGTACCTCCTTTGGAATTTTTTACTTGTCTTCAAATGTGCGTATGGCCCTCTGATGGTTGACATGTCACTGGCCCCGTGCTGAGACGCCAGGTCAGGGTACAGCTGTCATTTAAGTGCCCCGTATAGAGGGAATATCTAGGGAGGCTTCCTGGAGGAAGCGCCTAGAGTTGTCCTTGGCTGGACTGGCTGATGGACCTGTTGTTCTGGATACTGGGTGTCCTGAGTCCCCCGGTCAATAGATGTTCCATATTCCAAGTTGACTTGTTTCTGGAAAGGAAACTAAGGTCTGTTAACCCCCTACTATGTGCCCTGGTCTCTTTGTACCACCCTGGGAAGGCACCAGAGAAGGTCAGCAGCTTGGTGGAAGCCACACAGCTAAGCGGGAAGGATCGGTGCTAGCAAGAGAACCAGAGATCTTGAAGGCGTGAGCTGCGCCCAGATGTAAGGTTCTGCCTCCCCACCTCCAAGCTTGGGGTCCTGCAGAACAGCCTCCCAAATGCAGATCTGCTGGGGAATCTCTTCTGGGGCTGGGTGGTGGCCACTCCAAGCATCTCACCCAGGCGAGAGTCCCTGGTGGCAGGTCTCTGATGGTGCAGTGCAGCCCTGCACGAGGGGCACCATCCTGGGAATGAGGTCGACTCTCACTGCCTCCTTGCTTGCCTCCTTTTGGCTGCGCAGCACGGGGGCACAGCTGCTGGCACAGGAGCCATTTTCCCCGCCTGGTGGGCATGCAGCCAGGGCTTCCATTGTTGTGGGCTGCCATGACCCCCGGGCTGGGATGCTGTAAGGAGCTGGGGGACATCCCCAGGAACCCAAGCCTCGAGGGGCCAGATGGCATGGTGGCTTGGGGGAAACCTGGGGCCCCGTTGCCACGGCGATGTCAGGCAAGGGAAAGAGGAGGCAGAGTTAGCCTTCCCCAAAAGGTGGCAGCTACTCTGGAGACAGAAGCCGAAGTTCCCACATGTGGGGAACAGGTGCCACTAGTGCATCCCATACAGCCATGACACCACCCCACTGCTGCCTCCTGGGCTGAGGCTCATTTGGCCGATGGGATCTGGGTCACCTCGCACAGACTGACCAGGGCCACCATGCGGCTTCAGCGTATTGCTGGAAAGCCCCACGTGACTGCCGGCTCTGGGGGAGACCTCAGCGGGGCCAGCACCCTGTGCAGTGAAACCTCCAGGCCAGGGAGCTGGTGTTTCTGGTGTGGGCTCTGGGGAAGCCACTCAGGGTCACCAGCTTCTGTGACCACATGCTGCTGTGTCCTCCAGACCCAGCCACTGCAGACTCTGGGAACTTGTCCTGCTGGAGTGTCCCTGGGAGAGCTGGGGAATGGGGACAGGAGGCATCTGAGCTGTCCTCTGGCTTGCGGACACCTGCCTGTCACCGTACCACACCCAGCGTTCCAGGCGTGTCTTCTTCAGGCCCCTGCGTGCCCTCCCCCCAGCCGGGAGGGTGGAGTGACATTCTGCTCAGTCTTTTACCAAAAATATGCGTCCCTGCTGTGGTGGGCTCAGAGGCAGCAGGAACCACCCTTGGCCAGAAGGTGCGTGGATCATTCCTCTCTGGGGACACAGCCCCTGCCTGCAACAAAGCCATCTCTTAAGGCCTCACATTTGATGATGCTTCTGTCCTGCCTGCCTCTAGAAGTGGCGTGAGAACAGCTAGAGGAGCTGGTGGCTCTTGATTACCCCCAGTCTCCTTTCTGCCAACCCTGGTGCTTGGCACACAGACATGTGCTTGCCTCTGATGGTCAGTGTCAAACTGGCAGAGACGGGTGACACCGATGGTGAATACGCTCTGACGCCTGGTGTGCCAGCTCTGTGCCCGGTGCTGAGTGTGCCGTGGTGCCCGGACACAGCCTGCTCCCAGAAGAGCCTGGTCACCCTGGGAGATGGACCCACCAATCGGAGACTGACACCGTGCCCCCTGGGAGAGCAAAGAGGGGGTGTGAGCCAGGGAGGGGCCTTCGGGGGAAGTCGCCCGGGGTGCCCTGCTGGGCTGTTGGGACAAGAGGGGGGAAGGCCTCTGAGACCAAGGGTTGGTGTGGGCAGAAGCACAGAAGTTGGCAAGCGGTTGGCAGGATCACGGATCCTGGATCTTCACATGCAGCCGTCATGGCGATAGCAGAGTGTTCACATACACGCCCCATAGAGCAGCCTCCAAGCGGAGAGTTTGTGAAGCCCAGATGTGAAGACATCTGGATGTCACCTGTTTGGGTCCTGACTTGTACTGCGTTTTAAGCCCAGTTTCCATACACTGTTGAACATAAAATCAGTAATTATCTCTGGATTGCTCAGTCTCCATACCAATCATTCTCCGCCCAGAGTAACTGATCCTCGCCGCACCTTTCACACGTGCGCCATCAGTCCTGTGGGAAGACGTGGAGGCTTCCTGGGTACTTCTGGGTTCATCCTTGGTGTAGCAGAAATGCTGGAGCACCAGCTCTCTTGTATGGCCAATCTGTTGAGAATCGGCACACTATAGGGGGCTTTCATCTTTGTGGCAACTCTATGGAATAGATACATTATTATCCCATTTTACAGGTGCAGAAATTAAGGCCAAATTATTTGCTCAGTGTGATTTAGCTGCAATTCTAATCTAGGTTTGCCTGATTCTCGCTCATACCTTTTGCACCATTTCGGACCACGAAGCTTCCCTATTTTCTGAAACACTGAAGCTGAGATTTTGATAAATGTGGTTCCCAGTGGTTTAATAAAGTCTGATTTGTCTTTAGTGGGCACATTTTGGAGGAGATGACCCCGAAACACCCTGTAGCTGGCTGCTTGGAGGCCCTGGCCAGCAGCTGGGGGCAAAAGCCCCATCATCACGTACATGAAGCCAGTGCCTCCTTAAGGGCAAACCAAGGCGTGTCGAGGTTGGCGGCAGCCAGCCCGGGCCACAGGAAACAAGCCACGTGCCTCCCTGCCGGTGGGCATTCGGGACAGGGGCTCAGTGTATGAGATTTGTGGCGAGTCTTCCTGGAGAATCGAGGATGCTCGTGTTGGTTTGGGGTTCTAAGAGCCCCTGTGTGTCCTCTTTCTGAGAACACTACTCTCTGTTCCCGCAGGCCTCCCAATCTGAGCGGCAGCCCCGTCATCTCCGACATCTCCTTGATCCGCCTCTCCCCGCACCCTGCTGGGGAGTCCCCCTTCAACGCCCCCCACCCCTACGTGAGCCCCCACATGGAGCACTACCTCCGGTCTGTGCACAGCAGCCCCACACTCTCCATGATCTCCGCAGCCAGGGGCCTCAGCCCCACCGACGGTGAGCAGGGTGGGAGGCCGGGAGGGCTTCTGAAGGGGCACTGAGAGGCGCCCAGCCTCTGCCTCTCGGTGCTGTGACCAGGCTGGCTTTCCCTCCCACTGCTTCCGGACACAGCTTTTTCAGCAAGTGAATGGTGATGTCAAGAGCTCTGGGAGTTCCTCGGGGTTTGTGCTTATCAAAGAGCCCTTCTGCCTGCAGCACATAGAGCTTTGTGGGAAGGGTGACGGTCTGTTCAGGTGGGTCCTGTCTCAGGTGAGAACCGTTGGCTGGAAGAAGCCGGAGTCTGCAGGAGCTGCTATTAAGGAAAGCAGTGTCGTGTGGGGCTGTCTCACAGGGCCTCAGGGCTGGAGGAAGGCAGCCCCGGCTGGCCGCCCCGTATCTGTTTTCTGAGCCCCCCGCAGGTCAGCACAGGCGGCCTTCCAGTGGCAGCCTGGCCACTGAGGCTAAGGACTGAACTTGTGGCTTATGTCTCTTGGTTCAGATGCTTGAGAAACAGAACTGATGGGCCCAGCTTGGAAGTCACCCGGCCAACCCGAGTCTGAATAGTAGGAGTCAGGACAGAGCAGAATCACAGGTTAAAAATAAGCCTTTCAGATCTAAAACGTGTCTAGTTCCCACCCTCTGCCCCCAACCCACACCCAGACGCACACGGACACGAATGTACACACACAGCAGTGAGCACGTCTGGGTGCTGGTCTGTCCCCTGGGCCTTCCGGAAGTGCACCACATTCCCTGGCACGGTGTGGGCACCACCCGCTACCCTGCAGGGCCACTAGCCTCTCACGGTTCCCATCCTTGAGAGCAGTCAGGCTGCATCTTCTCAAGACGTGTGCGGCTGAGACTACTCTCGCTTCCAGGCCAGAAGACCTTTGCAGCGTGCACGTGAGCCCGTGGGCAAGGCTCTGGGAAACATGGCCCCAGCCAGCCCCTCCTTATCCCCCAGAGAAATGTGCCCCTCCCACCTCCTGGCTGTGACCTTGAGCTGGAGCTGAGGCCTGCCTCTGAGCAGGTGCTGGCTGGAGTTCCACAGTAACTAGGGGCTTCTGGGTGCCAAATGTGCAAAAAAAAGCTTCCTGAAGCATCAGACTTATGCTCCGGGAAGGAAGTTTGTACTCTTCCTGGGCAAGTGATTGTGGCCACTAGGCCTGAGAACAGCCAGCCAGAATGCGGTGCCACTGGGAAACGGCCCCTTACATTAAAATCCAGCCCTGAACTCCACGAGTCCCCTAAGTGACCTTGACCGAGCTGGGGTCCCTGAAGGTGATGTGACTCCGCACAAAGTTGCTGTCTTGTGGAAATGGCCCAGGCGTCTCCCATCACTCCTGATGCCCCAGCCAGGGGTGGGCTGGTGGAACCACCAGCCCTTCAGGCTCCAGATATCGCCTCTGCCACTGAGTGGTACCCCGAAGATGGATCTGTGTCTTCGTCCCTGGGCCTGTGGGTGTTACCTCATTTAGAAAGAGAACTTTCCAATTATCATTGAATTAGAAATCTTGAGCTGAAGAGATCATCCTGAATTATATACTTGGGACTTCATGGCAACAACAGATGTCCTCGTAAGAGACACATGAGGGAGATAGGAATGTGAAGTCAAAAGCTGAGATGGGAACGATGTGGTTACAAGCCAAGAAGGCTAGCAGTGACCAGAGGCTGGAGGAGGCAAGAAATTAGTTTTAGTTTTCCTTAGGTCCTCTGGAAGGAGCTTGCCCTGCTGATGGCTTGATTTGGGGCTTGTGGCCTGCAGAGCTGTGGTAGTAAAATTCTGTCATCTTAACAATTAGCACCACGTTTGTGCCTTTTATTATAGCAGCCTCTGGATACTGATACATGCTAGTGGGCTTCCTAAGCAGAGGCAGAAGCCAGCAGCCCTGCCAGGGCCACAGTGGGCCCTAAGAGGTGTCACGGGAGAAGGAAAGGAAGAGCATATCCTCCTGAAGACACTCCGGGGTCTGGAGTGCAGTGGATTCCACATGGACTGCAGTGTGGCTCCTGCAAAAATAGGTCATGAGACAGGGCTCCCTTCAAGGGGAAACCTTCCGGGATAGAGGACCCTGTCATGCCTAATTTCAACATAAGCACTGGTGTGGCCCTGTAACACCCACTCATCCTAGCCACACCAGTGAGACAGGAAGGACAGACTCAGCACCAGGGTCACCTAGTAATTTGCATGGCCCTGACTCCCACAGCAGGTAGACCAGATACCCCAAGGCTCCGCCAGCTCCAGACCAAGCTGTTCAGTGGCCAGAGCTGATGTATCTGGCCCACGGAGCAATCCTATCGGGTCTGAATTCAAGTCCTTCTGTGTGGCCCCCATCCTGCTCTCAGAAGGATAAGAAAGTTCATGAGCAATCCCAGACAGTGTCTGCCAGGCCATATGTGTCCTGGGACAAACTGGACCTCCAGGGAAGGCTTCTGGGAAGGAAACGAGCAAGGCATTGCTCAAGCAGGGACAGAACAGGTAGGGCAGTCAGCCTGGCTGGTGCTCAGAGCAAGAGACATAGCAGGAGGAGGACGACAGGAGCACCTTCCATCTACTTCTTTCATCTCTCCACGTAACACACATAAATGGCACACAGTGTTCGCCAGCACGAACAGCACAGAGGCCGCAGCACATGGTCATTAGCACTTGGACTCTGGATTCAAACTACAGGTCCTGTCCAGCTATGACGCTTCACCACCGAGTGACGTCACACAAGGGGTTGAACTAAGAGTCAGAGACCTCCGTGGGGTGGATGGCAAGCGTGGCTCCCAGCACTGGTGCTGCGGGGCCAGCGAGATTAAGGAAGACACGTGAGCCGCTTCTCCCAGAACTGGCCTGCCGCACACCTGGCGCCCAGCGAGGGAGTGCTCGGCACACACTGAGTAGTACGCCTGGGATTTGATAGTAACTTTCAGAGGAGTCATTCTTACTCCCATCTTACAGGTGGAAAACTGGGATGGCACCTTCCAGCTTAGCACACCGAGTAAAAGCCAGAACTCTATGGATGCGTTTGGTGCCCATCCTGGGTCGTGTGCCATGGCGACAGGAACTGTGGGCATTGGTCCAGGCCCTGGGACTCCTGGCATTCCACCTTGGCCTGAATGTTCTGGCGAAGGCCGACCTGGCCCATGGTGGTGCCGTGGCACTTCGTTTCACATCATCTTTTCCCTTTTAAGAGTGCTGGGCCTGGGCCTTGTCACCTGGGAGCCTGGAGGGGAGGAGGGAGAGATTGTTTATGACCACGGCGATGGAGGAGTGCCGAGGCTGGACTGGCCTGTCTCAGCAGCGGCGGCGTGCCCCTCGTGCTGGCCAGGGTGAGGCCCAGCTCGGGGCTGACAGTGGCACAAGGGCAGACAGCAGGGACCGCTCAGGCGGGCGTGTGTCTCTCGTCTTTCGTAGGTCAGGAAAGATGGAGCCAGTGCCAGGTTCTGATGGCTTCTTTCTCTCCCCTGTCCCACAGTGGCCCACGAGCACCTGAAGGAGAGGGGTCTATTTGGCCTCACTGCCCCGGGCACTAACCCCTCGGACTATTACCACCAGATGACTTTCATGGCAGGCCACCCTGCGCCCTATGGGGACTTGCTGGTGCAGAGTGGGGGTGCTGCTGGTGCACCCCATCTCCACGACTACCTCAGCCCGGTGGATGGTGAGTGCTGGGGTGAAACCATGGAGTGGGGTCCAGGCCCAAGAGAAGCAAGGCCAAGGGAGAGCTGACAGGCGTCCCCTTGAGGTGGCAGAGAGCAGTCGCCATTCCCTTGGTGGGGAGGGAGGTCCACCTTTACCCCAATACTAGCTACACTGCCATCCATGGGGACATCACATCTCTCAACAGCACTTTCTGTGTTGCTGTGGGCTACGAAGGGTACTAAACATTTGTGGACAAATTGCTCATCTCTGATTTTGTGGAAGCTATAGTATAATGGGAGAAACAGATACCACATGGCACTAGGAATGATGCAATGAAATCGTCACTTATAAAAAGTAGCAGGCAGAAGGGGAGCGCCAGGCTGGACTGGGAGTATAGTTTGGGAAAAGGAAGTGTGAGAAGCCCTCACCAGGAAGATAGTACTCCAGCCCATGATTAGAAGAGGTGAGCCAGGCTAAAGTCAGGGGAGTGATCGGGCAGAGGATGAGCATATGCAAAGGGCCTGAGGCAGCAGAGTGCCACTGGACTCAGGAGCCATCATGACTGGTGGGGAGCGAGTGAGGGGTAGGCATGGGGTGAGACCAGAGTTCTGGGCCAAGTCGTGCTGACCAGTGAGGACTTGTTGAAGACTATGACATTCACTGAAGTGAGATGGGGCTCTGGCGGTAGCAAGGGTACCCATGGGAGTGAAGAGATCTGATTTATTCCTGAAAGGAATCTTGTTCCCTGCTAATCTGAGAACTGATGGGGGGGCAAGGGGGAAGCAGGGGTCCAGTTAGCAGATCTGGCAGTTGGTGGTGTTTCAGTAGACAATGAAGGTTGAGGTGCAGATCAGATGGGGACTTGAAGGGAGGTGAAGGCAACATCAGGGTCTTGGGTCTGAGCAGTTGGAGGAGGCAGCTGCCAGTACTTGAGACCCGGCTGTAAGCGGTCCTGTTTGGAGGGAGGAGGTCTGCTGTCCTGGGTAGATGGGCTTTGGGTGCCTGGAGTCTCCCTCCACCGAATGCCAGCTGCACGGCTGCCCTTCCCGTCGGTGCTGCTCCAGCTGCAGGTCTGGATGCCCACACAGAGGCCCTGGGTGTGTGGCCCAGCAGAGGCACGGGAGCCACAGTGCCCTGCAGCTGTGGGGCTGTAGGTCTCCTCAGGCTCCGCCTGGGCGGCCTTTCCACACAGGAATGGTCATGGCAGGAAGAGGCGGAGGCCTGCAGGGAGACGTCGCCTCCCGCAGGGCAGCTGTGGTGCCCTCCAGCCTGTGCAACCAGCAGCGGGTGGGAGAGGGCTGGTGGGCAGCGGGCCTGTGGGACGCAGAGGTTGGGGAGGCTGCCTGAGCTCTGTGCCCGGCCTTGCTGGACTTCTGCCTCACTTCCCTCAAGCAGGGCTGAGATTTCACCTCTTCTGGAAGTCTCTACTGATGCCTCTTCCTTCCCTGCCTCTGCCCCTCAGCCACGGGGCCACTCTCTCCTCAGACTCCTGCCCACCTGAGACTTACAGAAACCAATGGCGTAGTCCTTGTCCCCCACCCCCAGGTGTCTCCTGTTTCCCAGGACCCAATAGGGGCAGGGTGGATTAAACACATTATGCATGTGACCCGGCCCCTGGCATGTGTGGTAAGTGCTCGTTAAATGTTAGTTTGCCTCTCGTTCCTCAAGTATCCTTTTCCCCTTTCAAAGCCAACCTCTTTTCATATCGCAGGATTCTGTATCTCAATCGTCTGCACCTCTGTCCATCTGATGCTTAAGCCCAGGACACAGGCCCTCCTGGATACCTTTTTCTCGCCATTTCCCCATCTGCACTACCCCTCAGGTCTGCCAAGTGTGGCTCGTCACCTCTCCCTGGCCAGTCCTGCCTCTCAGCCTTGGCCTCCTGTGGGAGACTGGAGGTCCCCAAACCGACCCCCACCCCGCAGTGCCAGTCCCCCAGGCTTGCCTGCCACACTAACTCTCACACTCCCCTGGGACTTCTCCGGGGCTACCACCTGGTTAGAGTCCCAGGCCTCTGGGGCTGCCAGCCGGCTCCACTGGCCCAGCGAGACCCGAGGCGCCCCCGCCGTGTAACCAGCTGTATTTCTCCTTGTGCGTAACAAGATGGCAAGGCCCGGGCTGGGAGCACGTGTAACAGGGGCAGGCCCTCCGGTGTGTAGGTGAGGCAGTGAGTGGCAGTTACAAAGGAACTGGAATAGAAAGATGCAGACCAATTAGCCCAGAGACTGCTCTGGTGGGAGAGCAGCTGTGGGCTGGCAGGCAGCCTGCGAAGGGGCCGGGAGCAGCTTTGTTCTCCAGGGCACTCGGCGCCGGGCAGCACTGAGGGGCTGAGCATCTCAGAGCATCCAGAAGGCCAAGGCCGTGGAGGGAGCAGGAGGTGAGCTCACGGGTGGGCAGGAGAGCGCCCGGCTGACGTCAGCAGCTGCTGGCTATCTCATCATCACACCCCCAGCCTCCCCTTACTTCCGTCTGAAGCACCGCCAGACTCCAGAGTTGGCCTAAACAAGGGTGTCAGTTGCTCAAACTCGGGCATAAGGCGAGGGTGGGGATTTTTCCTTAACTCTAATTTCAAGAACAGGCGGCTTCTTTCTGTGAGTCTCGATCTGTTGTAACCCAAGTTCAAGACAGTCTCAGATCTTTTGCATTTGCCACACCTAATGCACTTTGTTTGGAAAACAGGAATTTTCTTTCTCTTTCTTTCTTTTGTGCTAGGGATTGAACCCAGAGCCCCTCAAATGCTAAGCATGGGCTGTACCAGTGGGCTGCACCTCCAGCCGGTTTCAAACAAGTTTAAGCCGGACCTAGAATCTTTGCCTCCTCTTTCTAAAATATGATAGGTGCTTCTGCTCGGCTCGGTACCTACACAGATGTGCCCTCAGAGGTATGTCTGAGATGCCAAACATGATGCCTATCGGTGCTCTCTGCCCAGGTGTGAGCCCAGCAGAGCCAGACCTGCCTCTGGGCTGTCTCCCAGTCGCACTCTCCCCTGAGCCAGCACAGCCAAGGTGGGCCCTGCTGGCTCGTGACTTCTTAGGAGGTCCCAGCCGTGCAGGGCCGCAGAGTTCTTCTGGGAAGTACCGTCCCTACAGTAGAGACGGAGCGGATCTCTCCATCAAGTTCCTTTTGCGCAGCATGCTCACAGAGGCAAGGAGCCAGCCATCATAGCTCTCTGGCTCCTGTGACCCCTGTAGGAGGGTTCTGGGTCTCTGAGGACACACATGCACACCAGCAGGCCATCCACAGACACGGCCTGAACGTGAATTCTACACAGGTGCCAGGGCCCTCAAGAGCCTGTGGGAAGCGGGGGAGGACGGGTCTTCTCTGTGTCTCACAACACACATGCAGTCAGGCGGTGGGTAACACGGAGGGGCACAGAGACAGGAGCGGCCGGGTAGTGAGCAGGCCAGGCAGGCGCATGGGAGCACCGGGCGGGGGCTCGTCCTCAGAGCCTTGTCCTCAGTTCACACACATGTCCACCACAGTATGGTTGGTGTTTTAGCCAAGTGCCGTTTGCATGATTGCATATTTAGTATTTTTAACTGACTTACCTTTTGGGATTAAAAAAGTAGGTCTTAAATGGAACTTTATATTTTCTCCTGACATGGAATACTTGATCTCATCCAAAGAGGGTGTCCTATATCATCTCATGGAGCCTACACATAATCTCACCTGGGCTGTGCACACACGCTACATGTGGGAAACACTACAGTGTGGGGAAAGGTGAGAGGGCAGCCAGACTTCTGGGAAGGTGTCCAGGGGTCCAGCAATCCAACCCTGCCCTATCCCTGGGCCCTAGGCCAAGATGTGACAGGACAGGGAGATTGCAGCTCCCATGGGAGCCCACCCTCTCCAGCCACAGGTGGTCAGGAGAGGCCCACCATTCCTATTGTTTATGGGCCAGACGTGGGCCTGAAGGTCAGAGAGTAATGCCACGTGGGAAGGTGACAGAATCAGTCAGGCATCCAAGCTATCCCCCTGTGGCGTGGCCCTGTGGAAATCAGAGCATTCACCCGTTGCCACCTGGGCCCTGAAATGGCATCTTCTCACATTAGGCTGTTGAATATTAGTGATTTAACCACAGCACAGCAGCAGCCATGTCCTCCCCTCCCCCACCTCCACCACATTGAGAAGATGGAAATGTTTCCGACTGAAATGCTGTTTACAGCCCTTATTTCCTCTGAGCTGTATATTTTATTGTCATATTGACACTAATTTGACTTGGATGTCACCTCCATTGTGACACCCGTTCTTTATGCTGCCTGTGGATCCGGGGGGAGGAGGGGATTCAGAAACCAATTACATTGATCATACTATAGAGAGGCAGTAAGAGTTGGTGCAAGGTTCTGCCAGAGGCTCAAATCTGGCAGGGAGTCCTGGCCCAGTCTTGGACAGGAGGGGAGACTGAGGCAGAGACCAGGCCACAAGTCCCGGAGATGGAGAGCAGACTGCTAGATGCAGGCATGGGCAGAGTGGTGTTCATGAGTCATCTGGTAAACCCCACACACCGTCCTTCCAGACCAGCACGATGAAGCCCCTTCCCAGGGGGAACCTTGGCCCAGACCCTGAGTTTCTATGTCTTCATCACATAATTCGGAAACGGGGCCGATGTCCTCGACCCAAGCCTCTCGGCTCCCTGACCCAGACTTTCAGCTCCCCCAGAAGTGGGGGGGGGGCATAAGAGAGGGGCCATAGAGAGCTAAGTGTGGGCAGGTTGAGGTCCTCAAGGTGGACGCTCAGAGCAGGTCCTCAGTGTGTCCAGCAGAGACCTGTAGGAGACTGTTGGGCCACCCAGGGAGCACTGTGAGGACTCAGGGCATGCCAGCCCTGCCATAGGCTGTGTCCTGACGTCCCTGGGAAAGGCACGTCCCAGCCCTCTGCTGAGGACAGCTACGGGTATAGGAAGGCTCCTGGGTCCTGCAGCAGGATCCAGCTCCCTCCTGCAGTCCCTCAGCCCAGGCTCTGGATCCACAGGCCCTGGGGAGGGGGGTGTCCCTGCTCTGACTCCGCAGAAGCCCACCCGGCACAACATAGAGACAGTGGCCATCAGCCCACAAGACCCTGAGGTGGGTGCAGCCAGCCCATCCTCTGCCTGAAGACCCAGCTTGGAGACAGCCAGACGCTTGCCCAGAGCCACCCAGTGAGGCGTCCAGAGGGTCAGAGCCTGGTCTGCCTGAGTCCTCCCTCCCACAGCCCCAGGGAGGGCAACCCCCTCCCTCCTGCTGCAGTCCCGACTAGGCCGCCCCCTGTGGGTCCTGCCTGGTGCTGCAGATGGCGTTTTCATCTCCCCCATGAGCACCACGAGGGCAGAATCCAGGGTCCTCTCTGCTCACAGTCAGCGAGTGCCCAGCACTCTCAAGGCTGCAGGAGGGCCTGGTGGATGAAAGGACAAATGGCACGAGCAGAAAGAGCCAGCAGGCGAGACAGGGTCAGAGACGGGCGGCGACAGGAGCGGCCGGTGTTGCCTGTCTGCCCAGGTGAGGACGGGCAGGTGGCCGGTCACCCGCTGGCTGCCCAGCGATAGGACAGGTGCATCTACAGATGAATGGACGCTGTGGCTCCGCCAGTTCCCAGCTATAAATCACAGGCGAAGCCACGGGAAATGAGTGCCAGGCTTTTCTTCCTATTTAGTAATTTATCAAGGGAAGAGGCGCATTAATAAACATATTTCCCTTGAGGTGTGAGAATAACAGAGATGAATATCACTGTCAGATTTGGCCTGTTTCCTCTTGTTAGGGGTGCCTGAGAGAGTGGGAATCCAAGGATTAGCAGCAAAATCTTTTTTGAAGAAATGTGTGACAAAGATGAGTGTTGTTTCTTCTTTAGAAGATGTTAGCTCCTTTGTGTCTTTCTGTTTCCCCACTTGCTGCTCCATTTGTGAGTAACAGGAGTTTTGGGGAGGATCCACTTTTGCACCTGACCTTGAAGTGGGGATTGACAAGGGACGAAGTCAGGAAGCTTAGAGGATGCTCGGGTGGAAGCCAGTGAATGTATGTGTAGTGACAGCTCTATTGCTGCTGTCATCTTTCCTAGATTTTCTGTCCTTTCCTCCATTGTTAACCAGAGACCTACCTTGTCCCCACACCGATCTCCGAGCTCCCATCTCATTTGGGACTGTCTGCAGGGCTATGGCACAATCCCCAGCTCTCTGGATGTGGTACTTCCAGTGCGGGGGCACTTCTGAAGATTAAATTAGTTAACACTTCCAAGTGCCTACACCAGGACCCAGCACCTGCCTCAGAGACATTCAGAAAGGGTTGACTTTGGTGCTGTGACTTTGCTCTCCAGCATGTCATGGCTGTACCTTTTGTTCAGCACGTGGCTTGTTGATCTGGGCTCACTACAGGTGAGAATCGGATTTGGGTTTCAAGGATATAATGGTCAGAGGGGAAGGACTGGTAACCCTGTTCATAAAGTGGAGAGAGGCAGAAGCAGGCACGTAACCACACAGGAGGTGCAGACGCAACAGCGTGGCACTCACTGGAGCGGAAGGCTTGACCACAGGGACCATCGGCCCAATTCAGGAGGCTGGGGAAGGCCTCCTGCAGCAGGTGGCCACTGGCAGGCAGGAGAAGCCATACGTGCAAAGGCCCTGTGTGGGTGACCTCAAGGAGTCCAGTGGGACAGAATGAAGCTCCTCTCCTTCCAGGGCCACTGCTGAGCCTTTTTGTAGCAGTAACTAACGGGTGTTTGTCATAATTGCAGTGAGGGGTTTTGGAGAGTTTGGGGAAAAGGCAGAGACATGATCTGATCTGCAAGTTGGAAAGCTTTCCAAAGTAAGGAATGTGGATTGGACGGCAGTTAGGTATGGGGCCCAGAACGAGCCGAGCAAGCAGTGGGCTGGTCCAGGTAGTGGATCTGAGAGGAAGGGGGTTTGAAGAAGGACTCAGGAGCCCCCCCTTGGCAGGCTCAGCTGTAGCAAAGGAGGAAAGGAGGCCTCTAGCTGACCCCCGGATCTCCTGCTCTGCTGCTGTGTGGGTGATGGGCGGTCCCAGGGCAGGAGTGGAGAGTGGAGGAGATGGCAGACATGCTGACTTGGAGCCGCTGTTCAGACGAGGCTAGGTCAGGCAGGCTGCTGGCTCTTCAGAAGTTCGTAACAGACGTCAAAACTGTTTGGGAGAAGGAACATCCTTCTGGGGCTGGTCCCCTCTCACCCCACTGAGACAGAGCAGACACCGCGTCCCCAGAATATCCACACAGCAGGGCTCCTTTGGACCTGGGTTCAGATCCTCCACTGCTCAGTTTGCAAACTCCTCATGTCCATGAAGGAGGGAGTTAGGCGAGAAAACCCCAGAAGCCCTTTCTGGCCCTTCTCCATTTCTCTCTGTGGCCCAGCAATAAAGAGACTTCCTGGGATTCCTAGGACTCCTCTCCCAGGTGGGACCTGGTTGCTCCCAGGGCTCAGCAGGGGTCCCAAGGCATTATTTTCCCAAAGCTCGCACAGCCTTCTGGAAGCAATGGGTATGGGGTGGGGCCTCTGAAGGTCAAAGGCCATCCGCCCTGCCCTTGGCGTCCCACAGCTGTGGAGATGGGACAGCAACACACGCACGATTAAGCATAATCCTGAGGCCAGCAGGCCGGTTGGGTCAGTAGAGCCCCAGGAGCAAAGATCCACAAGGACCGTGAGTAGGAGGCCGAGGGAGGCAGGCCTGGTCAGGCAGGGTAGGCAGCACAGACACTGTGTTTGAGCAGCTACCAGAGTTGCTTTCAGGCAGCGTGCTCATCCCGTGGGAACCTGGAGGCCACGGAAGGGAGGCTGGTGGTCAGGGCCCAGTGGGGCACAGGAGACGCAGCTCCACATAGGTATTCACAAAGGCAGGGGTGTGCCCAGCCTCGCCGTGCCCTGCCATGGGCCAAGTCCATGGCTCCTCATGCACATCAGCCCTGGAGATGTGCACGGTGATTACACTCCTTTTAAAAAGGGGGAAACAGGCTCAGGAAGGTCCAGACAGGGAAGAAACCTTGGTGGATAGAGAGTCATCCAGTGACGTTGGCGGACAATTTTTAAGCCACTGTGTCCAGAGAGAGATCCAGGATCCTATTGAAGGGGGCTGCAAGGGAGCAGAAGCAGACGAGCCGTGCTGTGAGAGCCTGAGCCCTGGGGGCTGGGAGCCTGGGCCAGGCCATCTTCCCTTTCTGAGGCTGTGTGAGCAGCAGCAGCCAGGGAGGGTAAGAGCATATCCACAGAGTGACCAGCTAGGACGGTACATGTGTGTGTACACACGGGTGTGTGTATGTGTGCGGGGGGTGTGGACAGGTGGTGTGTGTACGCGCACACATGTGCGTGTCTGTTCATGGGAATGCGGTGTGCACACTCAAAACAACAGGGTCCCCAAGCCCCGGGTGACCTCAGTACTGAGGGCTTTGAGGTATGAGCACAGCTACCTGCTGTCAGCTGCCCCTCCTGCTGCTCCTCCCCGTGTCCTCCCTGCCACACCCCAGCAGCTTTCCCAGGCCACCAGGCGTCGTGCTAAGAGTGTGAGAGCAGCCATCCAAGCCTCCGCCTGGCAAATGCCCTGCCGGAGTCTGGGGGAGACTTTGGTGTGATCCCAGTTGCAACATGATCCATGACCGTGGAACACTTAATACTCCCTTGTCCCTGTGAAATTCTCTGCAGCAGTGAGAATGAGCGAGTGAAAAAACTTTCATTTACATAAACTCAAAAAGAGACAACACTAAGCTGTGTGGGAAAAGTCAGAATAATGGCTGTATACCTTTTCTGCCGTTGTAACAAATACCCGAGAAAATCAACCTCTAAGAGGAAAGGTTTATTTTGGCTGTTTGGAGGTTCCAGTCCAAGACCAGTGGGCCTGTCGCTTTTGGGTCTGTGGTGAGGCAGCCCATCATGGTAGGATCATGCGGTGGACCAGAGCCACCCACCTCCCTTCCCTTTTGAGGCCACACTCCCAATGGCCTAACTTCCTCCCACGAGGCACAGCCTCTCAAAAATGCTGAGCTAGGAAGAAAAGTGCTGAGCTAGGGACAAAGCCTCTAACACATGGACTTTTGGGGGACATTTCACACTGAAACTGTAGCAGTGTCTTCCTTTGGGGTAGGTCTGGAGGGGAGAGGGGGTTTGAAGACACTGGCCATGCCCTGTTTCTTAACCTGAGGCTAGCTTACCAGGTGGATTCACTTTGTGCTTCTCAGATCCTCACAGTACCCTGTGCTGATCAGCCCCATTTTACAGATAAATAAACTGAGGCCAGGAACAAGTTCACTCTTGTCCAACTATCCCACAGCTGTGATTCTCATTACACTATTCCCCCACTAAACTATCCTTGTAGGCTCTTCCTGTCCCCATTCCCTTCTCCCAACTCCATCACCCCTTCCCCCAACACAGGTGATGCTGATGGGCCTTTTGTTGGCTGTTGTGCAGTGTCCCGATTTTCCAGCCCCCGGGTGACCCCACGCCTGAGCCGCAAGCGGGCGCTGTCCATCTCCCCGCTCTCGGACGCCAGCCTTGACCTGCAGCGGATGATCCGGACCTCGCCCAACTCGCTGGTGGCCTACATCAACAACTCACGCAGCAGCTCGGCGGCCAGCGGCTCCTACGGGCACCTGTCCGCGGGCGCCCTCAGGTGAGCTTGCCTGCAGCGCAGAGTGGGAACAAGAGCCGTGCAGGGCCATCTGGGGAGGCTCGGGCTCTTCAGTTGGACTTTCTGGACGAAGATAAAGAAGGACTTTTGGATTTGTAAAGCTGCACACTTGGTAGCTTTTTCATGAATTCAAGTGCCATGATACTGCAAGTGAAGTGTGTCAACAGAGGGGTGTGTCTCTGTGCGCCAGGCCCCTTAGGAAGGGTTCACAGCTTGGCAGCGGCTCCCCACCCCAGTGCTGCTCGGGGGAGCAAGAGGGAATCCCCGGTGCCTTTGAGGGTTTAGCCGCAGAGGTCACTAGTATTTTCTCAGTCTGCTGCTGTGGAAACAGTGGCTCATCCACAGCTTGTCAGACAGAACTTAGAGGCATAGTAGAAGTTAAAGAAGAGAAAGAATAACGTGTGAGCCCAGGGTGTGGATGAGGGGGCCTGAGAACAGGCCTAGAAGGCCAAGTGGGGTCCAAATAAGAGAGCAGTGGTGCAGGGGCGCATCTCGGGTGTCAGAGCAGTGGGGAGGCCAGCACATGGGGGTGCAACAGAGCCCAGTGGCTGCTGAGCCTGCAGCCCGCCAGTGGTGAAGGCTGTACCACGGAGCAGGGTCTAGGACGGTCCAACCTGTGACACACGTGTTTTTGTGTTTTTAAAACAAAAAATGCTAATGCAGGGTTTTTTTCCTAAACTAAAGCCTCAGTATTTAGGTTTAATTGCAGTGTTGGTACTTTGCAATAAATAAGTGGGTTTGGGTTGCAGTTTGGCACTCGGTCCCTAAAAGATTTGCCATCGCTGCTCTAGGAGCTAAGCATAGAAAGTGAGGCCTTCGAGACAGCCGATGGGCGGTGAACACCCTCTACTTGCTCTAGAAGAGGGAAGGTCTTAGCAGCGGTACAGTTAGCGTGGCCGTTGCCAAGGCCGTCTCGATCCTCTGGGCAGGGTCCTCTCTGCCCAGGTGCATCTGCCTAACAGAGGTGCTGCCCCTCCCATCTCCTTTTCTGTTGCAGCCCAGCCTTCACCTTCCCCCATCCCATCAACCCCGTGGCCTACCAGCAAATCCTGAGCCAGCAGCGGGGCCTGGGCTCAGCCTTCGGACACACGCCACCCTTGATCCAGCCCTCGCCCACTTTCCTGGCCCAGCAGCCCATGGCCCTCACCTCCATCAGTACCGCGCCCACCCAGCTCAGCAGCAGCAGCAGCTGTCTGAGTGACACCAACCAGGTAGGTGCGCGCAGGGAACAGGAGCTCACTCTGGGCTTGAGTCTGGCTGGCTGATGTCTTCTGGGCAGAGGCTACGTGATAGAAAGAGATTCAAGCTGGGTCAGGGCCCCTGAGCGCACAGTTCAACCTTCTCCTGCCCAATAAGCATAATGAGTGAGTGAAGAGACCTTGCAGTGCGCGAGATCCTGCCCTGTCTAGGGACTGCATGCACAGCATAAGAGATAAACAGATGAGTGAACAGTAACAATAATAATACGCAGTTTTGTTTCAGAACACGCGTTTCCTACAGGCTTTCATATACCTTCTTATTGAGTCCTTCCCACAGACCTTTGACCTATTGAGCCTCCTAGCACAGTGGTGCCTAGTATACACTGGACACCATCACTCTTTGGCCAGAAATGAGGCCCCGTGTTTCAGATGAGGACTCGCATTTCTAGAGACAAGCTCGTATAGAGGACAGGCACGGACTTTGGGGTCAGTCGGACTGCACTTGGCTCCTAACTTGCCTGAAAGCAGAGGATGCCTTTACCTCTCAGCCTGAGCTAACTAACCTGCAAAGGGGAACCTGCCACCCAGGCTGGGTCACTGTGATTGTAAACCAACTCTTGGGTGTACACACCCAGATCCTGGGAGCACTCCTGACGATAATCAGGGGAAGCACCTGCCCCAGGCCACCCCCAGTCAAGTGACAGACCCGGATGTGGCCATGTCCCAGGAAGGAAGACAAGACATCTGCAGAAAGTCCTGCATCCCAGAACTCTAGGGTCTCCTGGCACCTCCCCCAGTCACTATTAGCTTTTGAAGTATCTCCTGAAGCTGCAGCCCCAGGCCCTTCCCCTGAGGAACCAGGCCCTTACCCCTGCTCCCAGCACTGGCCAGCTCTGCTCTGGAGACCTGCAAAGTTGAGTGTCATCATGCCAGGAGCAAGGAGGCCCAGCACTTTCCAAAGAGGGGATCTCTCTTCCATTTCCTTCCACCTCTTGGGGGGTGGAGGCAGCAGTGCATAGAGGGAGGTGCTGGCAGCTGTGATCCAGGCTCCCCCGGTGTGCCTCAAGCTGGAAAACAGGGCTAGCGGACTCGGTTTCTGAGATGTCACACACGGAGTGGCCCAGACAGTCAGTGTGGTCAGGTTCCAGAGGTAGATCCCGCACTGAATTTGGGCTGTGCCTGCCCTGTGCCTATGTGATGAGCTCTCCTCTGCACCCTCCCCCAGAACAAGCAGAGCAGTGAATCGGCTGTGAGCAGCACGGTGAACCCCATCACCATTCACAAGCGCAGCAAGGTCAAGACTGAGGCCGAGGGCCTCCGGCCAGCCTCCCCCCTGGGACTGACGCAGGTAACCTGCTGCCCGCCCTCACTGTCCTCGGGCTGGGCCCAGGCCAGGCTCCTGGGTTGCTGCCTTGGGCATTTCAGCCAGTGGTGAAATGGGTAGATGGGTAGGTGGGTGGATGGATCGGTGTGGATGGGTGGGTGGATCAGAGAAGGTGGTGTGGGTTCGCACATCTTATTGCTGGGTCCCCAGCACCCTGCACATACTACATACTGATCAGACATCTCTTAAATGAAAGAATGCATAAACCAGTGAATGAATAAACTTCCATCTGTCCTGCCTTGTCTCAGGCTGCAGCCATCTCTCCCCCACACCTCAGCCATGAGCCATATAAACTTAAGCTGAAGTGAATTGCTCATGTCTGAAGGGCTCAGGCCCCTTTAGGTCACCCTCTCTCTTAGAACTTCATGCCCTACCACCTCCTTCACTATCACTGGCCCTCCTAGGTAGGGGGTCTTGTACCCACTCTGTGCTCACCCCAGCTGCTGGGTCACTTTGGAGCTAGAGAGAGGATGATTCCTGGTAGGGAGAGTGAGGAACAGAGCAGCACACAGCCCCAGGGGCCTTGTGCAGGTCCCTTTGAACACCCTGGTGCTTCTAATACTCCTAGACGGCAGACAGGCAAGCAGGCAGGCCCCGCTCTTAGAGCAGGGTCCTGTCGGGGGAAGGGCACAGTGTGCCTCCTATCCTTCCAGGGGAGCCTCCTGACCCTCCCCCCAGCTGTCACATGGTGGCCCAGTCTTCATTTGCTACTACAGAATCCCCAGCATGGCCACCAAGGGTGCTCAGGGCTTCCTGTCTGCATTTCCCTGCATCTGCCGGACCATCCTTTATCAAGACTGTAAACCATTGGGCATGCTCTGGGCACTTAATTTTCATGAAATATTAGGTCTTGTTATTGTCAGGCAAACAGAGGGGTTAGTGACAAATTCTCCTCCCCTTGCTGACACCAAACCCAGTCTCAGCATGATGCATGGTTTCCGCGAGGCTGGCCATCATCGGGGGCTGTTGAAATTGATGAGGACAGCACATATCCAGGGAAGATAAAGAAGCTGGAATGGTGAGGACAGGGCGAGAGACAGATGCTGAACACTGGCATTCACGCCCCGTGGGAGCCTGTGACCACCCTCCAGCCCAGGTGGGCGCACAGCGGCCTCCTTCTCGTCCAGCGCAGAAAGCCTTTTGTTGCGAGGTGGCGGTCTCCCTGTCACTCCGTGTCCTGGTTCACTGCCGAGTACATGAGCCGGCTTTCACTAGTGCCCTTTCTGTTGAAGCTCCCACAGTTTGCAGGCAAGGATGATGCCTGGCTCAGCCAGGGGCCCATGAGCCCTGCAGAGCTCCTCTTTGCCCGGCACATCAATCCACCAGCTTCTGCAGCTCTTGTCTGAGGCAAGCAGAGCCTGCAGCATATGGAAATCATAAATCTACCTCCAGTTTTTCTTCAAGTGCAGAGCGGGCATAAGGAGACCCTCTCCCCTTGTCCCACGGTCGCACTTCAGCAGCACCCCAGACGGTTCCGCTGCTGAAGCTCCAGCAGCCAGATGCCTCTGTGTGTCTCTGTGTGCAGAGTCCCAGTTCACCTGGGAAGTGAGTTACTGTAAAACACGTCTTCATTTTCCTTCTCAGAGAAAGTGCATTAGCTGGAAGGCGGCACCCAGAGAACAAACCAGGAGCCCTCTTGGAAGAGCTCTTTGCAGCCCTGGTAGAAAGTCAATCGGGCCTATGAGTCTGTGGGCCACAGCGGAGTGTCCTGAGGCTGGTTTCTGCCACTTCTAGAAAGGGTCTCAGCGGGACTAAGTGTCCAGACCGGATGTTGGAGGGAGAGGCTACCCCTCCAACCCGCACTGTACATGTCTAGCTCAGAGGCTATCTGGAGAGACGGCATGTTTCCTTGTCATTTTTGAACATGGTGTGAGTTGTAAAATAAGTCTTTGTAGCTTTGCTTCTTTGCCTGACTCTGCTCCGAGCCTGCCCGGCAGACAAGAAGACTACTGGGGAGTCCCTGAGTACACTGGGCCCCGTGTGGCCTCCTTTCTCAGCCCAGGGTATCTGGGGCAGCCCTGAGATCTGCAGCTTTTCCTTCATCTCCCTGAAATAGCCATGTGGCCCCCAGTGTGGTCAGGGGATTCAAGTCCAGAGCAGGGCTGCCCCAGATTTGCTGTGCTTCTGGGAAGCGTGAGTCTACCTCTTCCAGAGCCTCAGTCTCCCCAGCTGTAATAGAAGAAAGCAGACCGTTGCAGGGTGACTGCTCCTGGAAGGGTGTGCTGGAGCACAGTTACTGCAGAGCTTTGTGCAGACCTCAGCACTGTCGCGCGTGTGAACCTGGCTGCTTCCCGAGCCCTCCAGGAGGAGTGCAGAGCCTGAAAGTAATCATTCTGAAGAGCCGGAGCGTGTGTCATCCCGCCCCGAGAGGAGCAGATCTTAAAAACAAACATTCCCACCCCTGGTGTGGTCAGGGCCCGCTCCGATCCCCCGCTGTGGACACCAAACTGAGCCTGCCTGAGAGGCGGGCCGAGCCGAGGGCGGGCCGGGAAAGCTGATGATGGTGTGTACGTGCACGTGTGTGCCCGCCGAGCCCTGGCACGGATCACACGGGGCTAGCTTGTCGTCGAGGCCAAGTGCTGGACGTGGCTTACGTGGTGTGGTTCTGTCCCCCAGGAGCAACTGGCTGACCTCAAGGAGGACCTGGACAGGGATGACTGTAAGCAGGAGGCCGAGGTGGTCATCTACGAGACAAACTGCCACTGGGAAGACTGCACCAAGGAGTATGACACCCAGGAGCAGCTCGTGCACGTAAGCCTCCTTGCCGGCGTCCGCAGCTCTTGCAGAGAGGAGGGACTAGAAGAGGCGGCCTGGGAGAGCCCGGGCCGCACCCTTTGCAGGCAGGAGGTGTGATTCCTTACAAGGGCTGATTGCAAACCGTGGTGGAGCTTAAATGTTTTTTAAAAATTATTACAGTAAAAGACACATTGCCGTGAATCCCGAGATACTCTGCTTCACTGTGAGCACACTTATCCCATCGTTTTTGACATTTTCTAAAGCGGGTCTGGCAGTCCCTTTCATAAGTGTCTTTAAAGGTACAATAAATTAAAAAAAATAATAACAGTTCCGTGAACGCTGCTGCCAAACGCCATTCAGTGGAAAGACAGCCTCATGAAGTCATTCCGGTGTGTCCTCATCCACCTTATTCACCGATCTGGCACCGTGTGACTTCTTATTTTCCCCAAGGCCAAAATGACCATAGGAGGTAAATGTTTTGAGTTAATTCAGTACATTAAGGCAGCCACAAAAGTGCAGTTAAAGACACTCACTAAACGGGACTTCAAACTGCTTCAGAAAGTGTCAAGAACGATGGGACAAGTAAGTTCGAAATGAAGCAGAGTATTTTGAGGGGGATTAATGGCATGGTGTTTACTGTAGTAATTTTTAAATTTTAAACATTTACCATACTGCTCAGTTATGCCCTGTATGTGTGCCCTACTTCTACGAGGAGGATGCCAGATGCATACATAGAACAAAGGAGAATAAGTAAAGGGGAGAATGAGGGAAGAGGAAGTGATGACGTGGAGCCAGGAGGAGGGTTAGTATTGAAAGCCAGCTGCTCTGAGCTGCGGTCCACGTGTGTGCCTTTCCCCCTCGCGCTTCCTTGCAGTAGCACAGAGAGGGAAATAAGACTTGTTAGATCGGCCAGGCTCTGTATGATCACAGACCGACTCTGCAACCCGAATGGTGGTTTTCCTGTGGAGGAAGGCGACGGTTCCCTCCGGAGACCATTCCCGTACACGCTGGGTACGGTGCAGGGGGTTTCTATGCCCGGATCAGGGAGGGGCTGTTTAAAACTGCTGAATTCTGAAGTCGTCCAGGCCATCGCACACTTACGCTCACAAGCACACACTCACACCCTCCTGTTCATACCCAGAAGCCATCCCAAAGCAGTTCGCTTCTCCCCAGCTCTGAGAACTTGGCATTTAGGACACACCACCTCCCTCCATTTTCTCTGCTCCTGCAACTCCTGCCCAAATACTGCAGGTTCCTTTTGTGTTTGGGTTCTTCCTCTCCAAATTCTCACCCAGGACACCAGAACTTCCCAGTAAACTCCTTGTTGCTGATGAGAACCTGTTAGCCAGGGACCTCTCCAATCCCTCCTGGAACTCAAAGATAACTTCCAGCTTGTAGCACCTCTTTGGGGTAGGTGATGGAGAAGGGGCGACTGGAGTTGTGGGTCTCAGCACAGATCAGATCACAGTGAAGGAGAAAGGGGCAACGTTTCCATCTGAGACTGGACTTAAGCAGAAGTGCAGAGATGAGGGTGTTCTGTGCTACGGATGCTGGCTGCAGAGAGCAGGCAGAGAATTCCCCAACCAGGGCAGAGGGGCCCTACCTAGGAGGGGGCACCGGAGCTTCAGGCCTCTCCCTCTGCCCAGGACTCTCCCTGTGGCTGCAGGTGGTCACCTCCAGCTGGTCCCGGAAACAACAGGCTGCGTTGGGGGAGAGGAGCTCTGAGGCGTCCAACTCCGCCTCCTGGAGCTCCCTGGAAAGATGGATGATGCAGGCACACAGAGGAGCGGAAGCCTTGCTGATTATTAACAATTTGTTGCTGAGTAAACCAATAAGGAAAAAATGAAAGGCATTGTCAGGGAGCATTTTTATCACTTGAAAGGCTTTAAAAATGGCAAGTGAGGTTCATCTGAGATCTCTCTGGAAGTTCAAAGCACTGTGCGTTTTGCTTGCTCCAGCAGTGGCACTGGTATGTTGCGCAGGGCATGAGGGCTGAGTGGCTTCTTTCTTCTGGGGCCAGGTGCTGCCAGGGCCTGACCCCCAGCTCTCAAGTAGCTTTGCAGTCTGCAAAGGTCCGCATCAGTGCCGGCCAAGAGGGAGAGACTGTAAGCCACCAATGGCAGCCACACGTGCAATTTTACATTTCCCGGAAGCACATTTTTAAAAGGGTGAGAAGAAACAGATGCAGTTAATTTTAACATAGGCCGACTATTATGTTATCCAAAAACTTGGGACCAGAAGTGTTTCAGATTTTAGGAATTTTGATTCTCAGGTATATATATAATGAGGTAGTTTAGAGATGGGACTTTAAACGCGTTTCGCATACATCTTACACCCCTACCCTGAAGGCTCCTTGGAAAAGGCCGGGTCAAGTGGTCTGCACGGGCTGGGGGTGGGCAGTGAGGAGAGGGCTCTGCACATGGTAAGGTCCCGGGAGAGGAGTGGTCTGCACACAGGGAGGGGGCCTGGGCAGCGGTCCACTTGCGCAGGGCCACGGCCCAGTGGAGTCAGGGGTCACGGGTAGTGGAGAAGGGTCTTGGGGCCGGGCGAGCGGTCAGCTGATGATAGGCGGCCTCCCGGGTGGGCGGGCTGCACACGCAGGTGGGGGCGCAGTGAGGGCATCTGGACTCACCCCCGCGGGCTCGTCCCTCGGCAGCACATCAACAACGAGCACATCCACGGGGAGAAGAAGGAGTTCGTGTGCCGCTGGGAGGCCTGCACGCGCGAGCGGAAGCCCTTCAAGGCGCAGTACATGCTGGTGGTCCACATGCGGCGGCACACGGGCGAGAAGCCGCACAAGTGCACGGTGAGTGCCCGCCCAACGTCCTGCTCAGGCGTGAGCCGCCTGGTAACCGCGACGAGGGTGTGCTGGCGTCACCGGTGATGCGCTTGTGATCGCAAGCCCCACAGGGTAGCTGCGCCCCACACACAGTTCGCTGGATGGCGGGACCGGGTCCCGCAGCACCTGCAGAGAGAAGCGATCCTGGTGACTCCTGGCCAGAGCGGCCACGGGTTCGGAATCACCTGGTTTCTGTTTTGGTTTAGGAAAACTAGAAAGGGGCGCACAAAGAGCTCTCATACAGCATCTCCAATGGCGGCAACAGGATTTGTGACTGCGATCAGTGAGGCTTTTTGTTCACAGCGCATAGAAATTGTTCCTTCTTCAAAACAGAGGTGGCCCCGGTCCCCTGACCTGGCTGGAGCTCAAACCTCTGAGAGCTCTTCTTTCTGACTTTATTTCATAGATTCTCAGAAATGTCTTTCCTTCTCATGGAAATAGCTCTGAAATCAAGTTGTCTTAAAATCGATGGTGTCCAAGATCCAGGGAAGTGTGCTACCTTTGTTGACAGGTTGATTTTATTGAGCTAAGACTCACACCATAAAATTCCCCCTTTTTAAAAAAAGTGTACAACGGGGTGGTCTTGGTATATTAACCATTACACAGTCGTGGCCACGGCTAGTTCCTAAACATTTTCATAACCTCAAAAAGAAACCCTGTATACCTGAGCAGTCACTCCCCATCCTCTCCTTCCTCCAGCCCTGGGAAACTAGTAATCTGCATTCTGACCACAATTGGCCAGTTCTGAAATTTTCATAAAAATGGAATCTGCAATATGTAGCATTTGTGTCCGGCTTCTGTTGCCTAACATTTTTTCAAGGTTCATCCAGGTTGTAGCGTGAGACAGTAAGTTATTCCTTTTCTGCTGTGTAACATTCTCTTATCCATTCATCAGTGGGTACTCTGCATTGTTTCCACTTTGGGGCTAGTAAGAACAATGCCATTGTGAATGTTCATGTGCAGGTTTTTGTGTGGACATGTGTTCTTGGTGCTGTTCGGTAGGTACACCTAGGAGTGGAATTGCCCATTTTTAGGGTAATTGAGGACCTGTCAGACTGTTTTCCAGACAGGCAGAATCACTGTACATTCTCATCGGCAGTGTCTAAGAGTTCTGGCTTCCCTACATCCTCACTAACACTTGGTGTCCCATCTTTTTTTTTTATTGTAGCCATTCTAGTGAGTATGACGTGGTGTCTTGCTGTGGCTTTGATTAGCATTTCCCTAATAGCTAATGATATTGCCAATCCTTAATGGCCTTTTGTTTATCCTCTCTGGAGAGCTGTCTACCCAAAATCTTTTGCCCCTTTTTACCAACTTTACTTTTTTGTTGCTGATAAGCTGTAAGCATTCTTTATATATCTGGGTGCTACACTGTTATCAGACGTGTGATTTCCAAATGTTTCTCCCATTTTGTGGTGGTCTTCATTTTCTTGATCATTTCCTTTGAAGCACAAAAATTTAAATTTGGTGAAATCCAAATTTTTTAATGGCTTGTGTTTTTATTGTTGTAGCTAAGAAACCATCCCCTAATCCAATGTCACAAAGATTTACCTCTTTGCTTTCTTCTAAGAGTTTTATAGTTTATAAATATGTGATTTTATTTATAGAAATACGAATATGTACACTTACAGCATAGCTCCTCTGTTGAAGTCTTTGATGCATTCTGAGTTCATTTTGGTGCTTTTCAGCCCTTTCCAAGTTTCCTGGAAAGGAAAGCAATTGTTACAGCTAAGCTTCATGCTTCTAGGTGCGCCGATGGGCGGAGTCAAGAGGGAAGGGGGAGGGGAAGAGGTGGTCCCTGGGCTCAACTCCCCTGCACTGGGTCTGGGGTGCCCACACCGATCCACCCACCTCCTTCCAGTTCGAGGGCTGCTCGAAGGCCTACTCCCGCCTGGAGAACCTGAAGACACACCTGCGGTCACACACCGGAGAGAAGCCGTATGTGTGCGAGCACGAGGGCTGCAACAAGGCATTCTCCAACGCGTCCGACCGAGCCAAGCACCAGAACCGCACCCACTCGAACGAGGTACCCACCACCGCACATGTGCACCGGGCCCGCATGCGCATGCCTGGATTAGGAGCATGGGCTGTAGACACTGTAGGCCAGGAGGAAGCCAGGTACCCGGGCGCCCCGCCCCACCATTTAGCTGCTCCACGTACGGGAGCACGGACCAGCACTCTGCACTGCGCTCGCTTCTCTGACCAGGCAGATGCCCCACAAGATGCCATGGCACACTTACTCTCTCTGCCTCACTTTCCTCCTATCAGCGATAGACATCAGTAGTGCCAGGAGGTCCGCAGGAGCCGGGGGCCAGCAAAGCGTGGCCGCTCAGAGCTCCCAGGGCCTTCTGTGGACATATGCGTCTGCTCGTCTTCCCACAGGCTGTTAGGTGGGTGCTGCTGCCCCGTCCTTCGGATGTGGAAACAAACGCCCAGAAAGATAGTGACTCTTCCCAGTGCCACATAGTCCATGAGTGGGGCCACGGGCTTAGACTGAGGGGCAGCTGCCCCATCGCCTGGCTGGGGCCGCCAGAGCCCCTGGCAAGGCTGAGAGCGCAGTGAAGGAAACTGACGGAGCCCGTGGTGTCTGCTGCACACCCCCACCTCAGCCCAGTCACCGTGGCTCAGACAGACTCCGGACAGAGCCTTTCCAACAGCTTAGACACAGTGTGGGCCCCGGAGGGACCTGGCTCCAGTGTTCGTAGGAAGTCAGAATTCCCAAAGGCTCCTGCACCCTTGGGGTCTCCACAGATAAAAGCTGCCTTGGAGATGAATGCGTGTGTGCGTGTGTGTGTGTACAGGTGTGGGGGGGTGATATGTGTATATCTATTAGTATATGCATGTATGTAGATGTGGGGTGGCATATGTGTATATGTACGTGTACGTATGTGGAGTGGGTGTGGAGGGATGTTGAGTGTATATTAGTGTATATGTGGGGTGTGATATTGTGTGTATGTGTGTTTGTAAGCATAGCCCTGTATATGTGCAGATATGGGTGAACTTATGTGTGTGTACATATGTAAATGTGTGTTTGTAAGTGCATATGTGTAGGGGTGTGTGTAGGGTTTGGTGCACATGGCTGTATGTGAGTGGGTGTGTGTGAACGGGACAGGTGGAATATGAGCCCAGGACGGAGCTTCTGCAGACCTGGGTTTTCTTCCCATTACCAGGTGACTCTGAGCAGGTTTCTATGCGCACGACCTTGTCTTTCCTTATGAGAGAAGTCAGGGAGGCTGGCGCTGTCTCCCAAGGTGCGATCAGCTCATAGGCTTCTACCGATGCAGAAATCCCAGCCGAGTTCGCACGGGAGGCGTGTGTGTCCCTCCCAGTGTCTTTCTAGCTTCTTGTGGCCAGAGCCCCCAACCGTGCACTTTGGCTGCACACGTGGGCCAGGGCGTGGCTCCGTCCCAGGGCACCGGCTGCAAACACATCCTGCCAGCTGTACGGGGCAGGTCTGCCAAGGGACACAGCGTGGCTTCATGATGGGGTACGCCCGTTTGGAGTTTGCCATCTTGTTGCATCTGTGACACAAACATGACTCTCTTGCCAGAAACCCTACATCTGCAAGATCCCAGGCTGCACCAAGCGGTACACAGACCCCAGCTCACTCCGGAAGCATGTGAAAACGGTCCACGGCCCAGACGCGCACGTCACCAAGAAGCAGCGCAATGATGTGCACCTCCGTGCCCCGCTGCTCAAGGAGAACGGGGACAATGAGGCCAGCATCGAGCCTGGCGGCCGGGGATCTGAGGACAGTGCTGAGGCCAGCAGCACCAGCCAGGTGGTGGAGGGCTGCCTGCACATCAAAGCCATCAAGACTGAGGGCTCCGGGGTAAGCGGAGCTGGGCAGCATGACTGGCAGAGTGCACCGCCACCGGACTCGAACCCCATCGCCAGCGGCAGGCTCTATGCTAGGGTATCCCCTTCTGAGGCAAGCTGGTGTCCCTCCGATCTCCAACTCAGCTTTCCTCCCTCTACCTCTTTGGGCCTCACATGGCATCTGCCATGCCTGGGCCCCTCCTCTGACCCAGCTCCTGCTGGCCAGCTGTGGCAGCGTGCCCCCATGTTGGTCTGCGTGGGGTGGGAGTGGTCCCCATGTCCACCTCTCCAAGCAGCACCTGAGAGCCACTGCCAGGCTGCAAGCCTCTGTCCTGTTCTGTGTCCTCCCCCTCTGGCTTCTGCTCCTTTTGTTCTAACCACCTGTTCTTTGTCTCCACATCTTTTTTCCCAACTGTACCTCCCCTAAGGATAGACGGTACTGAGGTGAGCAGAGGAACCGGGTGAGGGATGGGGGCGGGCTGGGCCAAGTGAGGGTGGGCTGGGATGTCCAGTGTCATTGCCCAGGTGAGACTGACCTGTCAGTCTAGGGCTGCTGGGCTGAGGACCATGGGTCTGGAGAGGCAGATAGCAGGCTAAGCAAAGGCTGACAGCAGGAGGGTGCTGGCAGGTTTGAGGAGCAGTGGGACTAAGCTGCAGGAGGGCCAGCAAGGAGAGGTGTGAGCCCAAGCTACAGAGCTGGGGTCGACCACCCTACAGAGGGTCTTGAAGACCAAGCAGAGGGAAACAGTGGTACTACAGACAGGACCTCAAAAGTTCCTACTCTCCCGGACCTTGTGCCCTAGAAGGGAGGGAACACTGCAGCTTCTCAAAGAAAGGGCTCAGATTTGGTGGTTTGTGGCCCAGAAATGAGCCCCAAGGTGCTGCATCTAGGGCGAGCCTCATCTGCACCCATCTGCCCTGGCCGCGGGGCTTGTAACCTGAGTTCTGTGGCCTTCTAGACAATATGCATGCGCCATACCCCATTTCACCCCACCCCAGAGGGAGGGTTGGTTTGAGGCAGCCATTCAGGCAAGGGCTGCATCCCCCAGCTCCCTAGTCACCATTTCTAACCACCTGTGTCTGGCCCACTGAGAGCTTCCCACCTGGTAAAAGGCACCAAGTCACTGGCTTCCATTGTTGCTCACTTCAGGTGTGCACCTCGCTGGGGCTGAGAAGGCTTCACTGACTTGTGGCACACCATACGGGGTACCTTCCGCACACCGGTACATGGGAAACAGTTCAGGTCTATGAGTCGGGAAGGCCAAGTTTGAGAGCAGGGAAGAGACTCGACCATCGTATGCAGATAGACAAGTGGTGGTTTGCAAGCTCTTCTTAGAGGCAGCCTCTCTCCTCTCCCACGCCCCTGTTCTGGGGGGTGCGAGGGTGTGGTGTGGACGCAGGGCGGACACAGGACCAGACAGATCCTCACACCCCTGAGCCTGTGCTTTCCACCCTGTTCTGCAGCTGTGTCAGTCCAGCCCCGGGGCCCAGTCATCCTGCAGCAGCGAGCCCTCTCCGCTGGGCAGTGCCCCCAATAATGACAGCGGCGTGGAGATGCCGGGGACGGGGCCCGGGAGCCTGGGAGATCTGACAGCACTGGATGACACAACTCCGGGGGCCGACGCCCCAGCCTTGGCCACCCCTTCCGCTGGTGGCCTGCAGCTGCGCAAACACGTGAGCTCCATGCACCGGTTCGAGCAGCTCAAGCGGGAGAAGCTTAAGTCACTCAAGGATTCCTGCTCGTGGGCTGGCCCGGCCCCACACGGCCGGAACACCAAGCTGCCTCCCCTCCCTGCAAGTGGTGAGTGGAAGCCAGGGGCTCGCAGGGGGGCAGGAGAGAGCCTGGGGCTGCACCGGCTAGGCTCACTGATAGGATGGTTCTGAACAGCCTATTGCACAGGTGAGGAAATCAAGCACCAGAGAGCTAAAAGTGCTCTGCCCAAGTCCAGGGCTAGGGTAAGACAGGGCTAAGCCTGTGTGGCTCTAATGCCCAGGCTCCTTCACCTGCACCATGCTGCATCCCTGCCACCCCCTAAAAACAGGCAGCCTTCACTCACATCGTGCTCTTCCTTGTCCAGTCATTCGTTCATTTTTCAAGTTATTGTAGGCCTCATGGCGAAAAGGTCTTAGGAAGGAGGGCAGCAGTTCAGTCCCAGTCTCAACTGAGTCCACGGTCAGAAAGCCATTAGACCAGAGTCCCACTCTACTGTAGGACAAGCCATGTAGCACCAGTGACAGAGCTAAGAGCAGAGCTGTGCAGAGGAGGAAGCACATTCAACTGAGCAAGGAGGACTTCATGGAGGAGGTGGCCCTGTGTTTAGCCAGCAGTTTGAGATGGATGGTGTCGTCAGTAAGCATCTCTTGGGTGCTGACTGTGTGCCTAGAATTGTGCCGGCAGCTGAGCATTCAGCACCTAGGCTGTCCACTGGGGACAGCCCATTGTGCTAGATGACGATGCACCACCTAGTTCTCCCTTGAAAGGAAAATGTATTGCCCTGCCTCTTGGTAGGTGGTCCCGAACTCAGCCCCCTAGGGTATCTCTGGGTTGCAGACAGCTGCCTTGTCCAAAGTCACCCTTTCCAGGTGGCCACATCCAGCGACTGGTCTCCAGCAGTGTGAGAGACCCACCGTTTCCGGCCAACTCGGGGCAGCACAGGGGGCGCTGGAGATCAACCTCGGCCCACGTCTTTTCTCCGCCCTGTGGTCTTTCAGAACCCCCACAGCTGGGGATCTCGGTGTGCCCCCCGAGCAGCCTAAACTCCACCTCAGGGGAGCCCCGCTCCTAACTCCATCCATGGGCTGGGCAGGTACAGGAGATTGTGGCCTGGGAGCTCCTGGGCTCCATATCCCTCCTGTCAATCTCCCAGCCCCAGGAGAGGCACACTGTCCCCACCCCTGGAGAAATGAGGACCTGGGAGTGAGGGCGTGAGGCAATCACTGTTCACTTAGCCTTCTTCCCCTCCCGTCTTCCATCCACAAATCCTCTCCTGAGTAACTGCTGTTGCAGGACCCCATTCTAGGCCTCAGGATTCAGCAGACTGCCTCAGCACTGTCAGAGCTGACCCCTGTGCTTTCCCGCAGGCTCCCTCCTGGAAAACTTCAGTGGCCCTGGGGGCGGCGGGCCAGCAGGGCTCCTGCCCACCCCGCGGCTGCCCGAGCCGTCGACCAGCGAGGTGACCCTGCTGAGCCAGCTGCAGGAGCGCCGCGACAGCTCCACCAGCACGGTCAGCTCGGCCTACACCGTGAGCCGCCGCTCCTCCGGCATCTCCCCGTATTTCTCCAGTCGCCGCTCCAGCGAGGCCTCGCCCCTGGGCGCCGGCCGCCCGCACAACGCCAGCTCCGCCGACTCCTACGACCCCATCTCCACCGACGCGTCGCGGCGCTCCAGTGAGGCCAGCCAGTGCAGCGGCGGCGGCTCGGGGCTGCTCAACCTCACGCCCGCGCAGCAGTACAGCCTGCGGGCCAAGTACGCGGCTGCCACCGGCGGCCCGCCGCCCACGCCGCTGCCCGGCCTGGAGCGCATGAGCCTGCGGACCAGGCTGGCGCTTCTGGACGCGCCCGAGCGCGCGCTGCCCGGCGCCTGCCCGCACCCGCTGGGGCCGCGGCGCGGCAGCGACGGGCCGGCCTACGGCCCCGGCCCCGGCCCCCTGGCGGCCGCGCCCGCCTTCCCCCACGAGGTGGCCGGCGGCGGAGCGCGGCGGGCCAGCGACCCGGTGCGGCGGCCCGAGGCCCCGGCGCTTCCGCGAGTGCAGCGCGTCCACAGCGCCCTCAACGTGAACCCGGGCCCGCTGCCGCCCTGTGCGGAGAGGCGAGGCCTCCGCCTGCAGACGCACCCGAGCGCCGAGGGCAGCCTGGCCCGCAGCGCCTACTCGCCCCGGCCGCCCAGCATCAGCGAGAATGTGGTGATGGAAGCCATGGCCGCGGGGGCGGACGGCACAGGGCCCGAGCCCGACCTGGGGCTGCCCGAGGACGAGCTGGTGCTGCCGGATGATGTGGTGCAGTACATCAAGGCGCACACCGGCGGTGCCCTGGAGGAGACCTCAAGGCAGGTGTATCCCACGGAAAGCGCCGGCTTCCCCGAGAATCCCAAGCTGCCCAGCCCCGGGCTGCACGGCCCTTGCAGGGTGGTGGCCGCAGACTCCAATGTGGGTCCCTCTGTCCCCGGGACGGGAGGCTGCCAGTTGGGGTATGGGGCACCCTCCGGCCTGAACAAAAATAACATGCCGGTGCAGTGGAACGAGGTGAGCTCTGGCACCGTGGACACCCTTCCCAGCCAGCTGAAGCCGCCGCCCTTCCCCCAGGGCAACCTGGCCGTGGTGCAGCAGAAGCCAGCCTTTGGCCAGTACCCTGGCTACAGTCCACAGGGCCTGCAGCCAAGCCCAGGCGGCCTAGATAGCACCCAGTCCCACCTGCAGCCCCGCAGCGGAGCCCCCTCTGCACTCAGGGGCAGCTACATGCAGCAGCTTCGACAGCCAGTCGCAGGTGGCCAGTGTGTCAGTGTGACAACCTCCAGGAACCCCCACACCAACTATGGCCCGGCCCACCCCCAGCTGAGCTCCAGCGGGGTCAGTGGGGCCCTGAACCAGCTCCCCACCTCTTGCAGCAGCCTGGCAGCCAAGCAAGGCCCCCTAGGGCTCCCTCAGCAGCTGGAAGTTGCCTCCGGCCCTGCCTTGAGGGGCAGCCACCACAGGGAACTGGGGGTGCCACCACCTCATCCATCCCAGAGCTACCCACAGCAGAGCCACCACCTGGCAGTCCCCCTGAGTCAGGAGGGCTACCGCCAGGTCCCCAGCCTCCTGCCTTCCCATCAGCCTGGCTTCACGGAGGGCTCCATGGGGCCAGCTGCCTCCAGCTTTGGCTTAGTGCAACCCCGGCCACCCCTGGAGCCTAGCCCTGCTGGCCACCACCGTGGGGTACGTGCTGGGCAGCAGCAGTTGGCCTATGCTAGGGCCACTGGCCAGACCGTGGCTGCCATGTCGGCTAGCCAGGAGACCGCAGAGGCTGTACCCAAGGGAACGATGGGTGCCATCGGGTCGCTGCCCCCTCAGCTGGCCGTGCAGGATGCAGGCAGGACACAGGACCACAGCATGCTGTACTACTACGGCCAGATCCACATGTACGAACAGAACAGTGGCCTGGAGGGCCATGGGGGGTGCCCAGCCACGCGGCCCCAGCCGCCACAGCCACAAACCTGCCCAGACAGTGTCCAGCCCCAGCCTATGCCCTCACCAGGGGCCAACCAGGTTTCCAGCACCGTGGACTCCCAGCTCCTGGAAGCCCCCCAGATCGACTTTGACGCCATCATGGATGACGGTGACCACTCGAGCTTGTTCTCCGGTGCGCTGAGCCCCAGCCTCCTCCACAACCTCTCCCAGAGCTCCTCCCGCCTCACTACCCCCCGGAATTCCCTGACCCTGCCCTCCATCCCCACAGGCATCAGCAACATGGCAGTCGGGGACATGAGCTCCATGCTCACCAGCCTAGCCGAGGAGAACAAGTTTCTGAATATGATGAGCTAAGGCCCCAGCCCCTGGCGCAGAGTGGGCCCAGAGGGGTCCCAGCTTCCCTGGAGTGCAGCAGTTCCATCCTCCCATCCACTTCATCTTTTTTTTTAAAATAGTATTAAATCGGCCGGAAGGGTTTTTGCCAACGGCGGGTTCAGACTACAGATGTTTCAAGAGAGGGTCTATGGGTGTCCTCTTTGGTCTCTCGGACTACGTTTTGAAACACTAAAAAGAGTCTCAATCAGAAAGCAAAGGAAGGAAAACTCATTTACCCGGTGCTTGCCAGCCTTTGGTGTGTATGGGGCCACTCTGTTCTGGCTTCTCCACTCTGTCATTTGGCTAATGAGGGATTGCTCTGGCCAGCGGCTTTCAAGTGCGTGCGGACAGAGGGTAGGGAGCCGAGTTTGGGTTTGAATCTGAAAGCAGTACTGGAAATTCTGCTCCAGGAAGATGAGCTTCTCATTCTGCCACCTGCCAGAGAAAGGAATTCTGGGCTTCCCTGGATTCTTCTTTAAGTCTTGAGGTTGCCAAGGTCCCTTGCCAGAGAGGAGAAAATCACAGCCCACCGGGATGTTTTGGAAGCACATTGTAATTCCAGGTTTGGTAGAGCTGGCATCTCTACCTTCTGGAGCAGGGTTTGGGACCAACAGATTGCCCGAGTGTATGTGAACGAATAAAATACATAGATATTGCCAGAAAAGGAAAGAAATAGAGTACTGTGTGGGGCAAGTCCAGAGCCTGCGCTGGCCTCTCCCGACCATGTTTACAGTGTTCCTGCATGGGGAATGTAGCCCTTCCTGAAAAGAACGCTTGTTTCTAAATACCTCGGGCTGCTGGAGCTGCTGTGGGTTAGAGATGGACTAGGCCCGGAGGAGGTGGGGACATACCGGGGGCCCAGCCTCGCCCCACTGGAGCTCTCCCAGTAGGAAATGGAAGTCGCATGTTTACCCGGTCCTGCTTCTGCAGTGCATCGTCTGCCCACTTTACCGTGGAAGACGCAGGGTTTGACAACGGCCTCTGCCCAGGCTCCGCCAAGCTGTGCTGAGTAGTGAGCAGCCATCGGCGGCCAGCAGCCCAGCAGTCCGTGCCAAGCCACAACATGCCGTCCTGGTACTTTCCGGATTCCTTAACCTGTGTGCCCCCTCCCCCGGTTATTTGGCAGAGAATGATGACATGCATGGTGTTTGGGGTGGGCGCGGGAGGGTGAAGGGGTTGATTCTTGGACTCTGAGGGATCATCACTGAATTTTTCTGTTCAGTGTGACCAAGCCTCACCTCAAAATGGAATTTGGAACTGGCTCCAGGAAGACAGCATTCCTGAACATACTGCAGAATGAATCAGTGCATCTTCTGCACCACTGCACATGCGCGTACACACACACACACCCCCTCCCACACACACACACACACGCCAGACTTTCTGCTGCATTTGTAGCAACCTTGCCAAACCACCTGCACCATTCAGAACTTCATTCGGGGTGTGACCCTGACTCTAGTGAGGAGCTTCTTAGCAACCTCTGCAGGCCGGGCCGGAACCTGATGGCCTGGGTCCTCCCTGTTCAGGCCCAGAGACAAGACCAGCTCCAAGTGACAGTCCTGGATGTCTCCAGGGCTCTGCAGCTCGTGCTGTGTGCTCCCCTCCTGAGGGAGGACCGTGCTCACCTTTCCCAGCCTGTACATATTCTGTGCAGAAGATGCCATCCTTGAATATACTGTAGGTGAATTGTCCAGCCAAATTTATATCTCCAAAACATTTTTAGCTTTTTCTACATGCTATGAATTGAGATGACATGCTCAACTTGTAAATAAGTCTTTTTGTACATTAAAAAAGTAATTTTTTCGTAATTTATCTTGTCTGTCTGCTTCTCCCTTGACAGTAGTTAATGAGAATCTGGGCAGTAAATTTGGTGCATTTGAACAGAAATTAGGCTGTATTTTTTGTAATGGTGTCAAAATTGACTATCCCGCCTTAGCCAAGTAATGTTTAATGCTGAGGCATTTACTAACTATTTGTTTCCTGTCACTTTGGGGCTGGGGGTGGGCTGGGTTGGATGTTTTGCAGTGAGTATCTGGCTGTTCTCCCAGTGAGCCAGTCTGCACCTCAAAGTTGCTTAGCTGAGATTCATGAGCCTCAGAGTCAGGTATGAGCCCAGACTCTCCTGTGTCGGCCTTCTCTTCAGTGGGAGGTGTGATGGAACATGTTCGAGTCAGGGTGGGCATGGTGATAAGATGAGCAGGTCTTCACAACGGGCAAGATGTGTCCTTTGCTGCCAGCAGAGGAGAAAAGGCAGGCAGACAGAACCCCAGGATGCCCACCTGCCACCTGGGCAGGGCCAGGCCTCTGAACTCCCAGCCCTGGCTCCTAGAGTTTTCTTTTGTCCACGAGAAAAACCGCAGCACGCAAGTTAGACAGTCCGGGCGCCAAAGTGTCTTTAGTCGTACTATCATTGTCTCAGTGTCCTGAATTGATTCAAAATGTTCACCTTTCGTGGTCATTTTTACTTTGGGGTAGAACCGGAAGTCACATGGTACCAGATCCAATGGATAAAGTGGGTGAGGACACACTGTAATGTTTTTATCAGCCTGCTTTTCTGTTAGATGGCACTCAGCAACTGCAATCCGTGTATTTTTGATCCCACCTTGTAAAGACATGAAAGAGGACTCTCAGAACTTCTTCAGCAAGTGGCAGGAATGATGGGATGAGCGTGTTTGAACTGAGGAGTATTTCAAGGATTAATGGCAGTGTGTCTTTTACTGTAATGATTTTTTTTAACAGTCACTGCACACCTCATACCCATGAAAGTATCCTTCAGGAGTGAAGGTAAACTTGGTACTCTGAGACAAACATTCTCAGATACAGGAAAACTAAGAGAACTCAGCTCATGGACCTGCCCTAAAATGTAGAAGACAAAGATGCAAGGAGGAAAGATAGACCATTCAGAGTGAAGGAAGAGCAACAGAAAGTGTGAGTATCTGGGTACTTAGACGCTTCTTCCCTCTCGAGTTCTTTAAAATATGAGCTGAAAACACATAATGTAACATTGTCCTGTGGGATTTTCAATGTCTAAATATAATCAGACAAGAACTACATACAGTAGGGAGGGTTAAGGACCTATGTGGGGTTATATACCCACATTTCACTTAAAGTGGTGAAGTATTGATTCTTAGACTGTACACACTTAAGTATGTATATTGTAATAGTCCCTAGTGCAATCAGAAGACAAACCGTACTGGAGATGTAGGCAAAAAAATGCAATAGAAAAATTGAAGTGAAAAATATTCAAAAGATGCCCCAAACCCAAAAGATGGCAGGAAAAGAGGAATGATAACAACAAAAAAGTGAAAGAAAATAAAGAATAAAATGTGGCGTTAAGTCCAGACATCAATAATTACATAAAATGTGAGTCTAAAAGCCCCAATTAAGAACTAGAGAGTTGTAACACTCCTGTTCTCTGGTTTTAAGACTTCCTATAAAGCTGCCATCATTGAGACAGTTTGGTATCGGCGATGGGAAAGACACAGGTCAATGGCACAGAACAGCAGGGTCAGCAGACTGTAGCCCAAAGAGCAAATCTGGCCATGGTCTATTTTTGTATGACCAGTGAACTAAGAATAATCTTTACACAATATTCTTCAAAAATCATAAAGTCAAATTTTACAAAGCAGAGATCATATAACCACAAAACCTGAAATATTGACGATTTTACCCTTCACAGAAGACACCTGCTAACCCCTGGATAAAGAATTCAGAACAAGACACATACAAACATGAGAAATGATTTTGACAGTGCCGGGGACCAAGCCGGGGCCTTGTGCGTGCTGGGGAAGTGCTCTGCCGTGAGCTATACAGCCCTAGCCCACAGCTGGTTTTTTTTACAAAGATGCAAAGGCGCATCAGTGGAAAAAGTGTAGCTTTTTCAACAAATGGTGTTGAGACAGCTGGATAGCCAAGGCAAATAAAAATAAAAGTTAAAAGAATCTTGACCTGAACCTTATTCCTTATACAAAACTTCCCTCCAAATAGACCACCAATCTAACATAAAATTAAAACTATAACAATTTTGGAAGAAATCACAGCAGAAAAATCTTTATAACCTGAGATTAAACCAAACCATATGCATGACACCAAAAATATCCATGAAAGAAAATTTTGAGAAATTGGGCTTCATAAGAAACATATTTTCTCTGCAACAGACACAAGAGAATTAAAGGCTACATGTTGGAGGAAACTATTCTCATATATCCAACAAAGGGCTTGGATCCAGAATATATAAAGAACTCTAAAAAATCAACAGTAAGAGAACAAACAACCCAACTCAAAAATGGGCAAAGGACTTGAATAGATGCTTCACTCAAAAGGCTGTAAAGCCAAATATAGTAGCACATGGGTTTAATTCCAGCACTTTGGGGACGCCAAGGCAGGAGAATTGCAAGTGCAAGCCCAGCCCAGGCAACTTAGTGACCTAGTAAGACCCTCTCTCAAAATAAAAAAATTATAATGTGCTGGGTATGGAGCTCAATGTAAAAGCCCTAGGTTCAATCTCCAGTATCACAAAAAAACCTGTATATGTATATTTTGTGATACATATATATGTATATATACGACAAATAATGAAAAACTCTTCAGTATTGCTAGGCAGTAGGACAATACAGATATAAACACAATAAGATACAACCATACCAACTTACACTTTTCACCTGCTCTTCTCTATGCAACAAGGATAAATCATTTCACTTTGGAGCTACAGGCCCAGCCTACACGAAGAACAAAGAGCCATGAACCCCCGTATACTCACCTGTTAGGTAGGTTTGACAAACTGTCCACCCCAAAAATCATTTCAAGGACAAAATAAGACTGTTTTGAGAAATATCTTGCCCATAATGGGTGCTTAGCAGTCTTTACTTCCTCCATCACAGCCACACCTGTGGCTGATAGGCTTGGAATAGAAATCACTCTGGAAAACGCTACCTCAGACACACCATTTCCAGGACTCTGCAACCAGTGGCTTCTCTCCTAAAAATTGATCCAAGTGTTTAAGGCGTGGCAGCTTTGTGACGTGTCTAGCGAGTATGGGTGAGCCACAGTCCCCAGCATGCCTTTCCCTGGGTGTTTCTGGGTCACAGGAGATTATAGTGAGGGTGTGGGTAAGGGGACTCAGACTTGTAGCAGCACGTGTGTGTCATCAGGTATCTGTGGGATCCCCATTGCCACGGGGCAACCACTCCCCATGCCTAGGTCTTCCTGCCCAGCCTGCCCACTTCTGAACATGGATCAGCAAGGCCAGGGCCAGTGGCAACAGGAACTGACCATTTTCAGTCCATCTTTGTGGGTTCCAACTGACCCTTGCTCTCCCCACTCTATGTCCAGCCTCCCTTCCTGACCACCAGAGGTAGAGTTCAAGCTGCAACTTTGAACATGCTAGCAAGGGCCTTGCAGAGAGTCTGTGACCATCCCCCACCCCAACTGAAAAAGGCCCTTCTATTGGTCTTTTTACCAGCACCCCCCATCCCTCTGTCATCTGTGTGGTTGAATCTTTCTATCCCTCACGTCAAGCATCCATACTCGAGCATCCATACCCTGGCTGACACCTGATGAATGGAGGGAAGGCAGGTCTGACACTCTGGAACAGCTTTGGATGTGTCACAGCCTAAGGACACGTCACAGCCTCTGTGGACAGGGAACTAACATATTTCTTCCATCGCAGGCAGTGTGCCAGGAACATTGCAGTAATTGGCAGGTTATCTATTTCTCAAAAATGCTGGAAACAAACCACCCCAAACACAGGCTTAAAAAAGATGGTCATTTGTTGTCACTGACGCCCAGGGCTGCTGAGCGTGGCTGGACTGAGCCAGGCTGGGCTCCGTGGTCCTGCTCCATGTGCGGTCACTCTGGGACCAGGCTGAAATGAGGTGCAGTGGTGACCGAGAGAAGCCACTTCCTGAAGTAATGGCATAAGCTCAAGAGGACAAATGGGAATTCATAAGGCCGCCTGTGGCCTGGTCTCGGAATTGGTGCGATCAAAGCAAGTAACATGGCCAAACTCAGCCACGGGGCACAGAACATCATTCTCCCATAAAGAGGCGAAGGCCAGAGCGTGAGCCGTCGCCGAGGTGACGGATAGGGACTGATGGCCCACCACGTGCAGGCGCTCACTCTGTGACAGGCAGTTTGTGTTGAGTTCTGTGATGCTTGGGACGACTCCGCGAGTTAGATCAGAACCAGCTGACCTCTAATTAAGTCGCCCAAAGTTACACTGCTTCCACTAAGTGCCAGATGGTGATTCAAACTCAGGCAGTCTCACCCTGGGTGCTCGCCCTCTGATGGAATAGTGGTGAGTAAACTGAGGCTTAGAGACAAAGGGACCAACTGGCATTAACCAAATAATTATATAAACAGAAGGAAATTCACAGCTCTCTGGACTGTGAAGGAGCAACATGAGTTTTACAGGCGGATTTGAGAATTTGGAGATTTCTCCAAGACCGTAGTGACTGAGCATCAGTCTGGGGAATGACCATGCAGAAAAGGCAGGAAACAAGAAAGTACAAGACGACACTGAAGCCCAGGTACTGGGCCACTGCCAGCCCCCAGGACCGAGGTAACAGAAACAGACAGCGGTGAAGGGTGACACCAGTAGACTGAGTGAGGGGATCCACAGGAGGAGTAAGAGAGGTGGTCCTGAGGTGGGGACTACTTGGTGAGGCTGGGGGTACAGCCCAGTGATAGAGCACTACCTAGCATGCTGGTTCATCCCCAGCATCGAGAACAAAAAATAAATAAAACAGAGTAAAGGAGCTGACGAAGCAGAGAGGCAGCAGTAAAATCCACGGGTCAGGGAGTGAGTGTGGAGACCGGCGCCAGGGTTTGGCCTGTGAGCCCGATGTAGGAAAGCGACCCTGGTGCTGTGGATGGGCTCCCTGGCCGCCTGCAGTCTGGGCCTGAGCCTCAAGGACTCCCAGGGCAGGGGCCAGCCCCTGCCTGCTGCCAGCTACCTAGGGAGCAGCGGGAAGAGGAAGAGAGGCCCCTACTCCAGCACAGACAGCAAGTCGAGGAGGGAGCCACCCTGGCAAGCCCTCATCACAAGAGACCAAGCCAGCTGTCGCCCTCATCCCATGTCCAGTGCATCAGGGAATCTTTGGGCTCTAACTTCTGGGAACATCCAGAACCAGGGCACTTTCCACCACAACCCCTGGGCCTCCGAAGTACGCTGGGGCCCCTGATACCAAGTCGCAAGAACTCACTCACCAAGGTGGTAACCCACCGGCCGTGCGAACCTGCCACAGGAGAATGTGCTCAGCATGAGACGCTGTCAGGCTCCCTCACACTCTGCTGTACTGCCCCATCCCCGTCCCATCCCAGATCTCCTGCACCTCCCCGCCTTCCCTACTGTCTTGTCTCACTCCCAGTCAGAGCAGGCCTTTCAAATGTCATTCCTATGCTTAGCACCCACACTGTGTCCCGTCCCACCCAGCCCAAGTGCCGTGGCTCATAGGCTCTCTCAGACCTTCTCACCTCTCCTCTTTCTTCACTTTATCCCCTAGCCTGTTTGCTGTCCCAAGCATACCGGGGAATGGCTGAGATGACACAGTTGAGAAGGGAGTTGGATGCCTAACAGAGCAGGTGCAGGGGTATAACCAGGGTGCAGGGTGGGCACAAAGTGGGGCTGAGGGCAGGGGAGAGAGCTGGCCTTAGACTGCAGGGTGGGCACTGCCCCTGCTGGAACAAGAGGGCGAGAAAAAGAGTGAGTGGTGGAAGTGGCCTGTGAGTTTGCAACTCGGAGGAAAACTGCTGCTTTCTGCCCCTGATGTGGGGGTTAAAGGGTCTCCTGGGAGGTAGGAGACCAGAGGCCCAAGAAGGGCAATAGCCTTAGTTGCTTTCTTATCCTTGGGACAAAATACCTGACACCCACAACTTAAAGGACCAGAGGTTTATTTTGGGTCACAGTTTTTTGAGGTTTCAACTCCAGTCAACTGGCTCCAGGACAGAAACAGCAGATGGGAAGGGCACGGTGGAAGACAACTTGACCAATCCATGGCAGTCAGAATGCAGCCCTAGAGAGTAGGGAGAAGTCAGGGAGGGAGATACACCCTACAGGTGATGCCCCCGGACACCCACCTCTAACCAGGCTCCACCTCCTAGCAGTAGGTCTGCTGTGAACTCATCTGCAGATTACTCCCCTGATGCGGGCAGCTGCCCCCGCCCGTGGTCCAATAACCATCCAAACGCACGAGGCTTTGGGGGGACACCCTGGATCCACACGATAACAGCAGAGAAGTTCTGGCCGGTTGGTCAGTAGAGAGACAATTGTCTAGAAAATCCCTGAGGGCTTGCAGAGGAAACCAGGGATCCCCCATAGATGGGATCCTGTGGGGGCTGTGGTGTATAAGGGTACAGGAGTAGCAGGCTGAGCCAGGGAGTCCACACTGGTCTGCGCTGAGGATGCCTGAGCAGGGGTCTAGGGCAGGCTATTTGCGGCAGCTCCAGTCACACATCATGGGAAGAAACCGAGAAGCCAAAGCTCTCTTATTCGGGCACTGAAAATTCCAGGGCCAGGTTGGAATTTGGGGACAGCCCCTTTGGGGGGGACTGGCTCTCTCCTTGAATGAACTTGCTGTGGGCCAGGTGGGAATCAAGCCTACATGCACTGCTTTACAAGGCGAGGGGCCATTAGGTGCACTGCCTGTGTCCCCACGGTGCGGCCAGCTGCTGGAGCTGGAGGTAATTCCCCTATGCCCTTTATTGCCTCCACTCAGTGGGAGTGACACCAGGCTCTGCTTTACGAGCTGGCAGCATGGCCCCAACCAGCAGACCCACTGTCAATAGGGCTGTGTTTTATATCATGGGCCGCACAATTTATGGGCCACCCCACTGCTGCACAGACAGCCGTTTGGCCAGAGAGGAAAATGACCTAACACTTAAGAAATCTGGAAGCTGGGAACAGCACACACACACACACACACACACACACACACACGCACATGTGTGTGCGTGTGTTGCATGCACATGCACGTGTAACTAAGTCTTATATGCTCAAGTTCATCTGCTGACTAGCAAGTAGTGGAAAACAAGAAGAGCTCTGTTAAATATGTTGGCTATAAAAGTGAAATGAAATAAAATGACTCATTTCCTTTTGGATATGGCCTTTGCATCACACCCTGACAATGAGGTTTTTGGGGAGAGGCAGGTGGTGGAGGATAGGGGCTCGGCTCCTGCTGAAGTGACCTGGATTCCTTTCTCCCCAAGTAGGTCTAGCTCTCAGCAGCATGTGGCATAAAGACTCCCCAGAGAGAATTTGCCACATTTTGCTGAAATACCTGTTTTAGCTCTGTCTGCCTCTAGACTATGAGCTCATGGGGAGCGGGTCGTGTGCCATCTGACTTGGCGTTTCTGGGTCCTGTGTCTACACCTGGTGCAGTAGTAAGACCTCAATCCCTGGGTGCCAAATTAATGCTGGGATGCTGGATCACTGCCTGGGCTCTGCAGTGGTCCCCTGAGAGGCTTTGTGAGCACAGGCCCCAGCACATAGGAGGCACTCAGCAGTGTGTGTCAGACAAGGATGGACTGAACGAGGCAGAGAACTTAGTTTAGAAGACTTGATTTGCTGCTTCTAGGCTCCCATCTCAGGATGGGAGTGGGTGAGGGGTCTGACTCAGGGTCGTTCCTTCTCGGTCTTCTTGCTGCTCCTGCCTCATCCACTGCCCTCTGAACAGTGGGGGTCCCGGGCTCCGACCTCGGCCCATTCCTCTCCTTTCTCTCCCTAGGTACGCAAATGCTGCCTGTACACCAATGATGCTCAAATGTATGTCTCCCTATGAACTCAAGCCTCGTATATTCACCTGCCTGTCTCATGTTCCCTGGAGGCCTCACAGGCACCCAGCGAACAGTCAACCCCAAACCATCTTCTCCTCTAGGCTCTCTCCTGTCAGTAAATGGCACCACCATGGAGCAGTTGATAAAGCAAGAAACCAAGAACCGTCTGTGATGGCTAATTTTAGATGTCAACCTAACTGGGCCACGCGGTGACCAGATATTTAGTTAAACATTATTCTGGGTGTGTCTGAGAGGATGTTTCTCGGTGAGATCAACATTTGACTCAGTTGTCTGAGTTGAGTAGGTGGCCCTCCCCTCTGTGGGTGGAACTCAGCCAATCCACTGAGTGTCTGGATGGAACGAAAAGGCAGAGTAAGAAGGACTATGTGCCCCCCTCCCAAGTTCAAGCTGGGATGTCAGACTCATCCTGCCTTTGCCCTTGGATTTGGGTCGAGATTCACTCCTTCATCTCTCCCAGTTCTCAGGCTTTCACACTTGGAGTAGAACTCGGCCTTTGACTCTCCTGGGTCTCCAGTTGACCAGCTGCAAATTTCAGGACCTGTCAGCATCCAAAATGCATGAGCCAATTTCTTCAATTCCTTATTCTCTCCCTCTCCCTTTCCTACTCTCGCTGTCACCCTTGCTCTCGTTCTCACTCTCTCACAATTGCTGTGTTTTCCTGGCGAACCCACATTAATGTACTACCCTTGAATATTCTGATTCAGTAACATTCTACGTCCAATCCACCATAAAGTGCTATCAACTTATCCCCAAAATATACACACAATCTGATGGCTTCTCCCTCTGTCTAGTCCAATGCCTTCTCTCTCCTAGACAAGTGTAGGAGCCTCCTGCCTGGCCTCCCCACTCTCTCACCTCCTGTTTTGGTTACTTTTCTCGTTGCTGAGACAAAATACCCAACACCCAAAGTTAGGGGAAGAAAAGTTTATCTACCTTACAGTTTGTAGAGATTTCAGTTCACAATTGGCTGGATCCAAGGCAGGGTGGCATGGCAGACAGGCAGAAGGCAGCAAGCCAAGCAAAAAATAGACAAGCCTCTTTTTGTCTCTTATATTTTATCCAGACTATCTGCCCTTAGGATGGATAGCACTCCCACCCTTAATCCCAGCACTCTTAATCCTAGTGTCACATCCTTGATCCCAGCAGAACTATGCGAAGCCAATCAGTGGCCTAATTTAGTAATCACACACTCCAGATCCAGCCCCCTCGAAAACACTCCACCTGTGACCACATGAGGCTTTGGGGGGACATCTAGACACAAACCATAACACTCTCTACAATCCACTCTCTACAGAGTGACCTTCCTAAAGCATTCATCAGATGGCATCAGGCCTAGATTTGATGCCCTCCTGCGGCCCACTACCCTCAGAACAAAGCTGTACCCTTCCTAAGGCCTCCCTGCCAGATTTCTCAGGCTCCAGGCCTGGCCTACCATGTCGATATCATCTCCAGCACCCATCTCATGACCTTTGCCTTTTTAGTTTTTTATATGAAATTAATTTTAGAAGTACAGAAAAATTGCAAAAATAAGAGTTCTCATATACATACCACAGTTTCCCCTACATTTGACATTTTAATAAATGTAATAAAATTCTTAAAACCAAAAGGATTAACATTAATACAATATTATTACCTCAACAGCAGACCTTATTTGAATTTCTCTGTAGTTTCTACTAAATGTAGTTTTACATTACGATGTCTTTTTTTTCTCCCAAGATCTTATCCAAGATTCCACATTGCATTTAGTAGTTATTTTTCCTTTGTTTCCTCTAATCTCTGTCAGTCCCAAGGCTTAAAATCTTTCATGACCTTGACAATTGTGAAGGGTGTCCCTCAGTCTGAGCTAGTCTGCGGCTTACTCATGATTGGAATTGAATTGTGCATTTTGGGCCTAAAAGCAAAAATGGGAGGAAAGAGGCATCCTTCTTGGTGCATAATAGCAAGAGATTTGCAATATTGCTATATTTCA
>PVJO010013228.1:0-52407 GCA_004026905.1 Hystrix cristata
TGTAATTTATTCTTGTATAAATTCTGTGTCAAACAGGTTTTACTTGTTTAGTGCATAAATCTAGTTATTTTTTATGTTAATTTAACATATTCCAATCAGAATATAAAGAGAAATGGCAAATATTGTACCATATTTCTAACATTTCTTAATTAATTTCACAGTAATCCTAAAAAAGTAGGCATTGCCTATGACTTCCATGTTATTAAGAGGAAATTCAAGACTAGACATGAGTGTCTCACTTTTTTTTTTTTTTTTTGTGCTGGGGATCAAACTCAGGGCCTTGAGCTTTCTAGGCAAACGCTCTAACCACAAAGCAATCCCCAGCCGAGTGTCTCACTTGTAATCCATGCTGTGTCTGAAGGTTATTGTCAGCTTGCTTACTTAGGCTCTGGTTGGCCTTGGGTATGTGACAACCACATCACACTGGCCTCTCCTGTCATTTGTACTTTTATTTAAGGATTGGAAATCGTAAGTGGGTGTTTCAGCCTCAATGACTGGTAGCTTCTATAAATTGATTAATTTATTAGCTAAACATATTTCAAATCCTTGGAGACTATATAACACTAGACATTACAAAACTTAATTTTCAGTTTAGAAACAAAAATAAAATGCTCATTTCTCAGTTATATTCCCTAAGAATTAAAGGTATGCCATCTGTTTTCATTTAGACTGTATTATTTTATAGCATAAGAAAAATGATTTTAAAATCTTGCTTTTTAGAGTCTCAGAAAAGCACTTGATTCATTTCTTACTAACAGTGTCTTTAAGAAAAGTAGTGACATAGCATAAAGCTGCCATTAAAAAGATTTGTGCTCATGGCTGCTACTAAATCATAATTATACAAGTACGCTAATAGACTTCTCTACATCCCTCTGTGTTATGGCATTCCATAATAATTTGAAAAGAGTTTTTCCTAAATTCTAAGTTCTAATTTTCCAAAATGTTTGTGTGACTTACTAATATATTGTATAACGAATAAAATGTAGAAAATTAAATACGTAGGATGATGTCTAATACTTACTGGTCTTATATTTATTCACAAATCACAAGGTATTTCTCTCACTAGTTGAGGTAATATTTGAAAAGCATATCAGTAATTACTCTTTATTTCTCAGGATTTAACATGGAAACTTGCAGGTTAAATTGATTGGTATATGTCCTTTCCCTAGGAAAAAATACATTCGGTGATACTGAAGTCGTATGTCTAAATTTCTAGCTAATATGTCTGAATAACTGGTTTTCCAAGTTAATAAGGGGCGCGTAGAGCACATTAATATTCTCATATTACTAAGATGTCATGATGCATTCCGATGGTAATTTCACTAATAGTAACCCTTAATTTTCAAGGAGCAAATGCCGTCCATTCAGTGACTAATTACATCCAAAAGAAAAGGTAATATTTCATTTGATTCTGAAGTATTTAAAAACAAAATTACTTCTGAGAACCTATATGGAAAGATGAATTATATAGTAGTAAAATTCTATAAATCAGCCATCCTGAATAGACATCATGTTTAAAATTCTTTGGAAAAAAAAATCTAAACATGTTGACATTGACTTTATTATTATTTGTGTCAGTTTAATCTCTTTTCTATTGACATGCTGAAACTTAATGGATAACACAAGAATTATGTTACAGCAGTGTATAAGTGATGTAGGAGGCATGGTGTAAGCATAGACATTCTAACTACATTGAGCTATCAGTTGGCTATTTCAGAGCATTGGTGGGAAAATTGATAGTGCATTGTAAATTTCCCTTCTGAAATGTTTCATTTTTTTTCAGTTTTAAAGAGTTAAATATAAGGGCTTATATCATACCACAGACATTACAGCTCCATAATTAGTACCACAGAAGCAATTCAAAGATATTGCTGCAACTTTGTTGGCCATTTTATTGTGAAGAAATCTTTGCCACTCTTTCTTAATGATATATAGTAGCTCAGCTTGAATTGATTCTTTGGGAAAGAACAACAAAACCAAACAGTGTTAATTGGCTCACCAGATGACTAATATCTGAGGCCCTCGGGCACAGGGACGATGATGTGGCTTGTTTCTTACTCTGTTAGTTATACAGAAAACAAGGAAAATTCAAGGGATATTTAGCCTTCAGATAAATGGATTGGGGTCAGAACGATCATGAATACTCAACTTCCCTGTTCAGCTGTTCTCACCTCATCTCATTACATACCTAAAATGTATCTGTTATGGTTTAAATTGAGAATGACACCCCCCCCCCCGCCGCCGCCGCCATCTCCTATGCAGATTTAGGGCTTTTGGAAGGTGGTTGGGTCCTGTGGGAGATGCAGCTGAATGCAGGGTTAGGAGGTGGGTTCGGTGGGAAGAAGCAGGTCCCTGGGGGCATGAACTGCAAGGGTGTTTCTCCTTTCTCCAGTCCTCTTTGTTTCTGCTTTCTGCCCGCCATGCCATGATGTGAGCAGCTTTTCTTCCAGTAAGCTCCGCTGCCGTGCCATTTCCGCCTTGGAGCCAGCGAACCGCAGACTGTAACCATGGGCCAAAATAAGCCTCTCCTTTAAATTGTAGGCATCGTATAGTGTGTCTCAATGAGGAGAAAGGGGACTAAGAGAACATCTGTCCTTCTACTTGTTTCATTGACTTCTACAAATTAAAAATTGAAGGTATATTTAGTTCTTTTGTTAAATCCTATGTCCTCCTGACTATGTGGGTGTCAGTGGTAAAAGTAACATACTCTGTTAGGCATCTTTACTTGTACTTTCATCAGTGCATTAGGTACTGAAGAGCTAATTGATGTGGGAGGCCACTGACTGTGAGACGGAAATGGATATTTCTAGAAGAATTATTGTGAAGAGAATAGATGATGAAATGTTCTAAGGGACAAGGAAATAATTCACAAGTCTGCCCAGGGCTGTGTGGGAGGAAAATGTGTGTTCACTGTGCAGTAATGACAAGGACATCCTACCTGACACTGCTTTTCCGAACAATATTTAGGTTTAGCTTAACAAAACTGTGAGAACTACAAAAAAGAAAAAAAAAAGATACATAAAATAATCACATCAAATAAATATTTAAAAAATCTCATTAAATTATTAGTAATTACCACATGAATAATGTGTGAGACTCTGGAGCTCGGGGGGCCCCAGGGACCCTAGGAAGGAAAATACACAAAATAGAATTAAGATGGAAAATAAAATGCAGCAATAAAAAGAAACCTTTCTAAATAAGCTGTCAAACATTTTTACTTAATCCTTGTTTCTCCTTATAGTACTTGTGTATCCTTTTAAAATTTAAGAAGACAGTGAGAAATCGCAATAAGGATCAATACAACGAAGTGCTTTTGACTCCTTGAGGCATGTTTAAGAGAAACTTCTGTTTCATTGGTACACGGTGAAAGAATGTGATCTACAGCCTTGGCCTCTGTACTTGTGCTAACATTTAATGAATTCATTGTAAATCCGTAAGGCTGCCCAGACCCAATTATATTTGTTGAAGACAAATGCTAGTTAAATAATTCATTACTATTCACCTGTACTTTTTCTTTCACAGCTCCTAAGTCCATTCTAACTTTTGAATAAACTTTTTCTGATTTCATTAACATCTGCTTTTCTTGTTCTTTTTAAGGGGGTTTTGCAGTTACTTCTGTGACAGATTTCTTTGAGTGTAGGGAACTTGTGTCCACTTCTTAACCCTCTTTTAAACCAGTGTGATCTAACTTTATTTTTTCAGTCATTGATTATTTATGTTTTTTCCTATTGTATTTACTTGAAAATGAAAATATGAATATATTTGTAGCATACAGTTATAATGTTATATTTCTATTTCTTAAATATTATGGAAATATTTCCCTTTAACTCTAGATATAAAATCATATCCTACTTAGAGTAGAAAAATCAACGGCAGTTATATTTGCTAATTACCCTTAAAAATGTAGTAAGTAGTTCAAGCAAGTAATGGGATCAAATAAGAAATGCTACATTTTTTGGAAGCGTAATTAACATGTGGTAGGAATATACATATTTAAGCTATGTCATCTCCTTTTTTCAAGCCTTTCTCTGTGATTATTTTTAATGTCATTTGAAATGCACTTGGCTCACTCTTCTACTAGCTCAGGAAGAACTCTGAAACTATTTAATAAAGTTTCTTACTTTAGACTTCTGAGGAATATGTACTAATTAGGTTTGTGTCTGGAAAATAAAAAAAGCAGGAAATGTTATAAGGAATTGCAAAATAGTGTACTTTTATTATTGGAAAAGTAACCTATGTATTTGGAAATATTAGACAATGATGTTTTGATATAAATAAGTAAAGGCACCCACAAAAAATGATCCCTTTATGGCCAAACTGATTGCTTTCAGTAAAGCAGATTCATCATGTTGCTAGGTCAGAAGTGTGAATTATTCTTCCCATGTCAGCTTTTGTCTCAGAATGTTGCAAGTGGCTGGTTTTAAGAAGTTTATATATAGCCCTGGGAAAGTTACAGGCCAAAGATTTAGACTTGCGGTTTAAAGACTTGGCATTGATTTATGTAAGGGTCTTGTATGAATATCAGTGATACCAAGAATCAACATTTATTAAAAAATAATCACTGTGATGATTTTCTGTATATACATCTAACATCTATGCCCATTCAAATATCAAAATGGACCTTATATTGAAAGAATTTTATACTTATTTTTTGTTAGTAAAAATCAAATTAGGTTATAAATGCTCATTATGTCCTTTTTATAGGTAAAGCACTGTGTCAAATTTCTATTAATTTAATCAGAATATTTATTGAAAGCCTACCAGTTGTAGGCCGTGTGCCTACACTGGACTAAAACAATAACAGGTTGAGTCTGATTCTGAACTTAGGAAGCTTAACTAAAACAGAGCAATTGGAAGTTATGATACATAATTCAAGGAAACAGTAAAAGATGAAAAGAAAAATGATAAAACAGGGTCTATAGGAGGTTTGCTTGTGAGGTGTCTTTGGCCTGTGAAATATGAGAAACAAAAACTTGGGGACCAGCATTCCCAAAGGAGCAACCCGCGAAAGGTCCTTGAGCAACCCAATGCGAACAACAGGATAGAGTAAAATGATGGAAGAGCAGATGGTCAGAGATTAGATCTGTGAAGCAGGCAGGGGGCAGTGACTGCAGATTGCAAATAGAGTAATTTCATACCTTTGTGTGTTACCTTCTATATAGCTCCCCTTACATCTACCACAGGCTCCTGAAGCTTAAAATCTTCAAGTACGAACTACACATTGCTGTGTTCTTCTTTGTTCCTTCTGTCTGAAACTAAAATCATGATCTACTTCGGTGCCTCAGCCTAAAACATTCTTAGACGTTTTCTCTATCATTTTCTGTGATGTTCTCTCTGTTTTACCTCTTTAACATCTTTGGATTCTGTCCTTTACTTACCTGGTCCTCTTCAATTATGTGGGAAACAACAGTTTCATAATCTTTTTTTCCTGTACTAGGTCTACACCCAGAATCTAAGTTTTATTCATAATTTATTTTGAACATAGTCTGCTGGTACAACAAGGCACCAAGAGAGTGTGGAAGGAATGTTGTGGCTCTCCAAGGATAGTGGAACGGGTTTCCAGGTAGGTAGAGAAGTGGGAAAGGAGGCCAACCATCTTTAGGGATAGGGCTTTACTTTGTCTTTAGGGGATAGTGCTGAGCAAGGGCGCCTCTTCAGGGGTCCAAGCTTGCTCACCTGGTTTTTAACTCTTGCTGGCACCAAGGGAATGAATATGGGCTTCTTTATTAGCTTGCTCAGGTGTGAGGGAGCATGGAAAAATGAAAGTTAGGACTTGAAAGCTGTCAAAAGTCAAACATCTAAATGGAGTTAAACACTGTTTCAGTAACTCTCCTGATTTAGTACTGTTTTCTTAAATTCCAATGTGTATCTCTTGGCACTTTTTTTGTTTTTAGGACTTTGAATATATCACCCCATTCTTTCCTTGTCCACAAGGTTTCTGCTGAGAAGTCTGCCATTATTCTAATGTGGAATCCCTTGTCAGTAATATAATGCTTTTCTCTTGTGGTTTTTAGGGTGGGCCGGCCCAAGCATTTGTTTGCCTGGATCTCCATGAACCTCACCTTAGGATTGGCTGCCTGCCTCTATGTTCTGGAGCCAAAAATGCATGTGTGCAGGGCTACCTGGGTGCTGTGTAGAGTCAAGGGTTGAAGAGTGGGGCCGTTAGACTGTGTTCTGGGGGTCTCTGCAGGTCAAGATGTTCAGGGTAGACCACATAGTTGCTGGTTCTCAAGGCTGGGACAGGGGAGCTGCCGAGTGCAACCACCTGGCTTCTTCATGGGCCCTGGTAGAGGTAGTTTCAAGCTGACTCCATGCAGCAAAAGGCTGGCTGGGCTGTATCTCTGCAGCAGTGCAGCAGTGAGATGAGCCCGCAGCTCCCCACATCTGGCTCAGGACCTGGGAGGGAGGCAGGACTCTGTAGCATGAATGCGGAAGGCCCTGAGCCCCTTGCTTCCCTTCCAAATCAAGTTCATCTTGGCTCAGGATTGATCTCAAGAGATGTAGTGGTATACATGGTATGGGCTTCATTGCCTGTTCATGAGGCCATCGTCCATGTCTGTGATCTTTAACATTTCTGCCACATCCCCACTACATTCTGACAGTCTTCATCAAATACCAAGTGAAATGACTTTTGTTTTGTTCCTTTTTTATGGAAGGAAGCAATGCCAGGCACCTCTCTTTACCATCTTGCTGCTTTCATTTCAATTTTGTGTCCTTCTGCAATGAAACTTTCCCCCATTCCTAGCACATACTGATCTGATTAGTGTTTCCATAATTTTGCTTGTTTTGTGGTCTAATAAATGGAATTATAGGAAGACAGAGTGCTTTCTAACATTCTCTACCAAGCATATTGTTTTTTGAGATTCATCTATGTATTTAAATAGAGCAATATGTATTTATTTGATGAATAACTAGTCCATTGCACAGATACACAAACAGTTCATTTACCCATTGGTCAGTTTTAAGACATACAGATTCTATCCAGGGCAGGGAAATTATAAATAAGTTGTTGTAGTCACTTTCCTCATTCCTGGGAGAAACATGTGATACCTACTGTTTAAAGAAGGGGAGGTTTATTTTGGCTCACAGTTACACCATGGTCAGCTTGCTTCAATACAGAAACAGACTACATGACAGAATGGCCTGCTGTAGAAAAGCTGTTGACATCACAAAAGCCAGCAGGAGAGAGCAGACCCTCCCTCCTCACAGCATGTCAGCTATAAAGATCCCGTGACTTAGTTATCTCCCCAAAACCCCATCTATGAGTATATAAGGTGCACGGTGGACATTCTTGATCTAAACCACAGGTTTTCTAGAAACATCCTTACATGATTTTTCTGTGGAGAGTTTTCATTTCTCTTAGATAAATATGTAGGAATGAGATTGTACATTCCATAGTGCATGTTTAGGCATTGATTATAATAAACCCCAAAACTTTTCAAAATGGTTGTGCCATTTGAAAATCCTACCAATAACACATGAAATCTCTACTTCCTCATCTTGAGATTGTTATATTTTTAAAAATCATTTTATGTTCTAGTAAGCGTATGGTAATCTCATTGCGTTTTTAAAAGTATGACCGATAATGATGAGAACATCTTTATATGCTTACTTGCCATTCACTTGTCATCTTTGACGTGTCTGTCCAAATATTTTCAACCATTTTCATTGTGTTAATGGTTTTTTATTACTGAAATGAATTGTGAGGTCTTTATATTCTTGGAAAAGCCTGCTAGTGTGTGTGTGTGTGTGTGTATGTGTGTGTGTGTATGAATACACACACATATATATATTATTATATATATATTATTATATATATGTTTTAACAATATTTTCCCTTGTTTGGACACTTTACCTGTTAGTGTATCCTCCAAGCCACAGTGGTCCTTGCTCTGGGTTTGCTGCCCCACCTCAGCATCAGAGGACTTTTGATTTTGTTTCTCCAAGAGGGCCACAGATTGTTCCTGGTTTCATAGAGCATGGGATTTTTTTGCCTTTTCTCTGTGGCTTGTAGCTTTTGGTTGGTACAGACGAAAGATCCATGAAATATTGAGAATTTTGATTTTTTTGTGTGCCATAGAGAGATACAGGCGATCTGAAGCCTGCTGTTTCACCCCCTTCCCTCCAGAGCATCAGTAAAATACTTACAGAAAAGCTGGGGAATGGGTGTGAGCACCTTTCTTACATCTGAGCTCTAAAAATTCTCCACTCTCAACCTAGCCTGCCTATGCCATTTATGAATTTGTTAAAAATTAATCTTTCCATTCTTTCTTGATTTCAATTAATACATACCATCTCTCCTAAGATTAGGATTCTGTCTCATTTCAAGATCTTTTCTGCCATCTTTCAAAATTCAATTACCACGTTGCTTCTATCGTGCCTTCCTGGACTTAGCCTAGATTTTTGTCTAGGCCGATTCTGAAAAGAAATAGGTTGTTTTTGTCTGTGTAGACATCTTGATGCGCGTCTTTATGCACTGCTAAAAACAGTGAGAAAAGTATTTTTGCAAAAGTCTGAACACAGTGCCTACTCTGTTATTTTACCCAGATAAGTTTGGCATTTTTAATGCTAAATCAAAAGTTTATATAAAACAGTATTCACAGTTCACTTGCTACTCATTTAAACTCTAACAGCTGAAAGCTAAGAAAAATAAAATGCCTAGTGGAACAGTTTGTTATGTTGATATCTCAGGAATTTAGTAGTTATTGCACTACCAAATAGACTTATACTGAAAATTGAATTTCTGCATTACACATATATTGCATCATATATATTAAATTTATAGTTAGTAAACAGCATATATATATACACAATTATAGTCATAAATTCATTAAAATGATATATTGAGTTAATTTCTCACTGAATTCTAGTAGAAATAAATAGTAAATCAAAAGTTTATTAAAAAATTCATCAACAGTTCACTTCCTACTCTCTTCTTATGCACAATTTTGAGTCTCTCTGACTTGTAAGAATTCACTTAAAATGCCTTATGGCCTTTAGTATTTTTGAAGGATTTTTCCTCAGAATCGCCAGCACCATATAGAAGTCAGCTTTAAGTATATTTAACTGAGGACCCTGGAGAGGTGTTCTTTTGTTGATGAAGATGTAAACACCAGCCAGAATATATCTACTAAGTTGAGGAGTAAAATTCAATTAAACATTAGAGTGACACATTTAACCTAGAAGACAATGCAGATCATAAGTGATCTTTGAAAATAAAAAAAAGAATAATAGCCAAAAAAGCTACATAGAATTCTAAATTCACAAGTCAGTATATCTGGACAGGCTTGGAGACCTCACTGTCACTGCAGCAACTAGCTGTCGTCTTGTTCTTCCAGGGCCTCTGTGGTCGTTAGTGGGTGGAACGTACAAGCACAGCACTTGAGCACCGAGCAGCCACGTTTTCCTGTCATGTGCCATTCTCTGCCTACTTCAGTTTTTAACCTCATAGACTGTAACTCCCTCTATTTTGTGTGGCTTTTTCAATGAGGCTATCAGTGGAGAAGTGAGTAGGAACTTGGGCCACATTTCCTTTGGTAGGGTTCAGTTTGCCACAGTATTTTAGGCGTACTCAGCTTTACCAAATAGTTTTGGATAAATTTTAGAAATTACAACATAGAGGGGGAGGATTTCTTTGAACTGCATATTACTTGCCAGTAATACATGAGAAACACCCTCTGCAGGTTGAGCACCTGACAGGCATGTGCTACAGTAGACCCATTTCAGGTTTTCACGCTACTGGACCCAACATTAAAACCTTACCTGTAGCATTTGGTCTTACACTAGAATCTATTTCCTTTGTTCTTTGAAACAGTCAGTCTTCATACTCCACAGGCAGAATGGCTGTTTATTCTGTGGCCTGGTAAGAGGTCATGAAATGGGAAGAAAACAAGAAAGACATAGAAAGTTGTGATAGGATAGACTAATTATAGCAGGGCCATCCAGAGAGAGGTGCAGCCCTCTAAGACCAAAAGAAAATTCCTGAGTGGGCTTTCTTACATAAAATCCGGTTCCCTTTAACATCTACGATCTATGACTGTGATGTAGACAGTAAACATTCTTCCTGATTCAGGTGGAACCAGTCTCGTTATATATGCACACACACCTCTGTAAACACACCTGCCCTCAGTCCACATACACAAATACACCTCTCAAAGGAAGACACCATTTATCCCTAAGTATCCAGACTTGGTCAGTGAGTTTTAGTTGGGATATACATCGCATTGCTAGTTGACAGTATAATTTTGTGTAGGATAGCGTATGCCTTAATTCTGTTTTAATAGTTATATTTATTTTAGGATATTTGGAAATAATATTACCTGAAGGTTTGGGGGAAGAATCTATAGTAGGATCATCGATGGGGAATTTATGAGTGATTAAAAAGAAAATTCATGGGAAACTTTTAGCCACTGACATGGACAGACTAATTTGGAGCAGGAGATCGCCATCTCCAGAATGAGCACTGGTAGCTACCATGTCATGATAGGAAAAGATCATTAACTTACAGGGAAAAGATCACTGTATATCTCTGGACTGTAGAATTACAGAGATATCGTGACCATGACTCTAGGTTTTAGATATATGTTAGACTACATTTTCCTCTTTCCCTAGGGGCTGAAGAGAAGGATGTGCACAAGATTATTGCTCCCTGTTCCCCCACAAGAGTTGAGTTCGAATGCATCTTTCTTTCCTTTAGGAGCCTCAACTAATTCTGCTCAATGGGAGAGACAAACTAGAACATCTTCTCTCTCCAAAGATACGCCCTCATCCGGGGGTATCCTGTGCCCATGGGCCGCATCTGCACAGTGCTTCCAGTTAGGACAAGAGGTTTCTGTCCCAAGACTTTGTGCTGCTAATGCAGAGATTAGAGGGCCGGCCATGGGAGGAAGGACCCTCAGTGGTAGGTGTCTTTGTAAATATGTTTGCTGTCCAAAGGCTCCTCATGCTTACTCAAAGTTTCCTCCCAGTACTCTATTTTGATAATATGAGAACCACAGTTCTTTTGGTGACCTCAAGTCTCAGGCACTGGGAGTCCTTGGCTTCCATATATCATCCTCCAAATACAATATCGGGAGCCTTTAATTTACATACAATAGCCTTGTAGGGCCATGTGTGAGGCAGGACACTGACCACCTATGGAAGTGCTGGAGTCAGTGTAAAGAAGAACCTTGCCTGCTTGGCTTTGTGACTAGGCAAATTCCAGGTATTGTGGACTCCATCGGAAGGGTATTACCCAACTAAAAGTGGTAGTGAATCACACGTAGTAAGCCTGTAGCATATTAGTGATCACTATCTCTAGCCAGAGGCAATTTAAAAGTAGTTATTGAGATTCCAGAAAACACTTAAGACCTGAAGAAAATCAAGTGAGGACTCACTCTTTTCCATCACTGATATCATGTCTAAAAGGTTGAGTAGAAAAAAGAACCAAGTCATAAATCTGGATATTTATAAAAAAGATTTATAAATAACTGCTTAAATAATGTAGAGCTGAACTTTGAAATGATTGACCTACAACATAAAATATTTAAATGTGAAGGTTCCAAGATAATATTAATTGGCAAATTTGTTTGCTTTCTTCTTTGGACAGAGAATGGTGAGAAAAGAATGATTACAACACAGATCATATCAGTTATGGAAAAATGTATGTGCTACATTTTCTTTGCTAATCTCTGCAATACCATGGTTAAATTTTGGCTATATGTCACATATATTACAGGGTTGGAAATAATCAACAATTTTTCTACTGGAAACCACACTTACACAAATGAAAATATTTTAATACATCTACAGCACAGCTCATAAAGTCATACCATCTTGTACATCCTTCTTATTCCATCCTTAAGTAAGGACAGGATTTTATGACTTGTAGAATGATATTAAAATGGATCTTACAAGTTCCTCTATAAATTTTGGAACGCTGTAGATCTCTATGCTGACAAGCAGTTTCTTGGGCTGTCGCTTGAAAAAGACTTAATCCCTTCCCGTGTAAATAAAGCTGAAAGAATATAAATTTCGGCTGTAGTATCTTAACAATTTGGAGAGAACAGATCTGAAAGTAGGGCTTCTGTAATAGGAAACAAAGAAGAATCAGGTGCTCTGATAAAATCTGTTCATTCACTCATGAGACTTTCTGCAAAGCCGGTCCTGCTGCAAGACTTGGCTATTATGCGAAATAATATATACCTGTTATTGACAAGGGTGTTTTGAATGAGTAGCCTGGTGAGTAGAATGAGCAAATCTGATACCAGAAAACAAGAAGCATGACCAGAGAAAAGGGCCCAGAGTGGGGTGTGGATAATATGACGGATTGAGTTTATTAGGGTGCGAAGTCTTAGAGCCGATATGGCCCCCGAGGCATCCTGTGGGAAAGTGGAATCTCACTAGCTGGGAAAAGCAGTACAGGGCAGCTAGACATTAGGCCTGTCTTTTGTAAGAGCCTCTGAATTTCTATAAGTATTTGGAATGTTTTGAAGTTTATAATTTTAAAAGAATAAATGAATCACAGTTGAGAAAATTTGTGGAAATTAAGCACCTTGGGTTTTCCCTACTTGCTATACTTTGTCCTCAAATAAGAGCATAAACATTTCCATTCACACTGTAATGTTAATGACAATTTAATTTGTTTCCTTTTTATAAAAAGCTATGTTTTTCCTTCTTAATTCCATTATTTCTAATCCTTTTGTGTTTGCTATTCCTTTTCACCTGGCCTACAAAATGCATTTAGATAAGAGATCTACTCCATGTTTGTTCAAAAATGCTTTCAGACTGCTTACAAGCAAGTAAGTAGAGGGCGGATGCGGCCAGATGCTAATTGTTGCATATTTCCCTTTTAGTAAGGAGGCAGAATGGTGTTCCGGAGCCCTCCATTCTTTCCTCCTTCCTGACATGATGTGCTCATTCTAGGAGACTTAATGAGAATGCTAATTCAAGAGAGTGCTTCCAATGAGGAGGTTGAAGACTAAGAAAACAAGACAAGGAACTTAAAATCATTATAAAGTCAACTTTCGCTTCTTCACTTCTTTTTCTGCATTTTGGGCTTCTTTATACATGCCTCTGGTTTCAACCATCACTGAGAAATGACATGAATTGATGTTTACAGTCCAGTGTTCTCTCCTAAGTCCTGAATTGGTAGAACTTAGTCACAAATTTTAGTTCTCCTTTTAAATGCTTTAAAAGTAATCCTTTTCAACATGTCTGAGTTAAACCTATTTTTATCTTCTCATAGATGAAAGTCTTCTATTGTTTCTGTTAATTAGTTGACAAAGTTAAGGGAAATTTTGTATTAAACACCCGTGTTTAATCCATCGTAGTTCATTTTTTTACCACCTGTATATCTCTCCACTGTGATTATTTTTCTCTGTCCCCATGGTACCCTGTGATAATCTAATCATAATACAAACCTGCGCACTGGACCACCATAACTTTGCCTGATATAGGTCATATTTAAAATATTCAACATCATGTCAGTGTTATTAGTACAAAGGTCACTATTTTAAAACCTGCCTAGACATGTTTCATGTGATCTGATGCCATGGCCATTAGCCATGACTGGTTAGTGAATTGGGGTTAATTCAAACTGAGAATCATAAAATACGGACAGATTTTGGAATCTTTGTGAGAAAAAGGAATGTAAAAATACCATTTAGGAGCTGGGGATTTAGCTCAGTGGTTAGAATGCCTGCCATGCAAGCACAAAGCCCTGAGTTTGCTCCCCAGCACCACCCCCCCAAAAAAAATTACAGTATACTGATTACATGTTAAAACAACATTTTAGAAATGAGTTAAATAGATCATTAAGCTTAATCTTAATCTCGCCTGTTCCTTTTTACTTTTTAGTATGGCTGTTAGAAAATTTAAAAAGATGAAAATCTCTGGCCTGCCGTTTTTATTACGTAGCTCCATTGTGGACAGACTTGTACTCCCGCATGCTGTCTGTTCTGCAGGTAGATGGTACTTTCACTTCCAAGAAAGTGCTGTACTTGGTATTTCATGTCCTTTCTTGTATCTGGATTTTTTTTGTCTATACACTGATCTCTCCTCTATATAGTCCTTCCCGCTATATAGTTTCTTGAGATCTAGCTGATCACATACTCAGAAAAGATTCTCTTTATGTTTCTAAGTTAGACTCCTACATTATATGCTGTCGTGGAACTGAGAATAGCACTTGTTTGCCATCACTCTGCTCCGAGTAAAAATTACTTATATTTTTGTGTGATTCTTTTGCTGGCTAATGTGTATTCTCTGCAGGGTATAGGGCATGTCTATATTTGTTCTTGGTGTATGTTCAGTGTCTAAAGCATTACCTCACATACTAGAGGGATTAATAAATATTTAGGAATTTAAAAAGGTTAAATCAGACTATTAATGTGGAAATACAGCTATATGTTCTGAATGGATTTGGCCAGACATTAGAAAACTCAAAGAGAAATTTTCTATAACACTCTGGATTTCTAAAGAAATATCGAAGCAGAGGAAGTGCCCGCTGCGCTCTCCTTCCCACCCTGGACAGTGTGTACCTCCAGTGTCCTGACTTCATCATCGTCCATCGTGTGACTTGTTTACTTCAAAGGGAATTCAGATGTGTTACCAGAAGGGACTCGAGTTGTATGCACACAGTGGGCTCATCTTCATAGCCCTGCGAAGGCCGAGTGGGAGGTCTTCCTCTGGGTAGCTGCTGCCCATTAAGCCTGGGCCAATCTCCAGGAGAAGTCACAGCTTTAGCCTGGTCTAGGTCAGCTTAATTGAGCCAAAAAATGTGTCTGAGGCCCTGAGTTTGGTGGTGGTTGGTCGTGCAGAAGTATTGATTATTATGTCTTCAATTTTATGGATCTAAATATAACTTTAATAAGCAAATATACTTTTTTGGTACAGCATTTGGGGTAAATCGTTGGATTTAATCTTGACCAGGTCTCTTTCTGTCTCAGTCTCTCTCTGCATCTCTCTCTGTCTGCCTGCCTCCTCTCTCTCTCTCTCTCTCTCTCTCTCTCTCTCTCTCTCTCTCTCTGTCTCTCTCTTACTCTCTAGCTCCCTCTCTCTCTTCAGTGTGGGACTGGATCCAGGGGCTCTCTACCACTGCATTCTGCAACCCCAGCTCTTATTTTACTTAATATTTCTTAGTTTGGGACAGAATCTTGCTAACTTACCCAGACAGCCTTGAACATGGAATCTTCATGCCTCAGCCTCCCTCCCTCCTTTCTGGGACAACTTGAATGCACTACCATGCCTGGATAAGGCATGCTTCACCTTTGCCTTAGCTTTACTGAAATTTATATTTTCTACCCTTTTATTAGTATGTTTGCAAAAATAATACATGCATTGCGGAGAAATGGTATGTACATATATCACGTCTTGATCTTTTTTACTTTCCCCTCCCTTCCGCCCTCCCATCTCCACCATTTCCACATTCTTTTCCTGTCTCTACAGGGTCTGTGTCCCTCTTTTCTAAAATCTGTCTTTCATTTTACTCTTAAATTATTTTTACTTTGGGTTTCTCACATAAGAGAACTCACATGATAGATAAATTTCTTTCTTCTTGACTATAAGCCCATTGTTTTAGTTACTTTTCTCTCGTTGTTGGGACAGAATACTCGACACCCAAAATTAGGGGAAGAAAGGTTTATTAACTCACAATCTGCAGAGGTTTCAGTCTATAGTCCTCTGGGTCCGAAGCAGAGCGGGCCGGTGTGGCAGACCGGCAGCCGGCCGGCTGCAAAGTAAAGTGAGGAAATCCAAGGAATGTATGCAAATAAGCAATGCAAAACAAGCAGCTAGTTAGCTTCTTCCTGTATCTTTTATCTAGGCTACCTGCCCCCAGGGTGGCCCGCACTCCCACCCCCAATTTCAGTCTCACATCCTTGATCCCAGCAGAACAATGCCAAACCGATCAATGGATCAATTTAGTAATCACAAGCTCTAAATCCAGCTATCTCTTACCACATGAGGCTTTGGGGGGACATCTAGACACAAACCATAACACCCATCCTTCCATTTTATTAGATAATTTCCTTTAGAAAACTCTGGAATATAAATAATTTCCCTGATCCTTAGAGATACAAATCTTTTCCAAAATTTTTACCATTTTATAATTGAGGGATATCTTTTTCACAGACCTTATAGCTATCCTTTCAAAATGTAATTGTAAAAATGTAATTTGTAATACATATGATATCCTGGTTTATCTCTTATTCTGTTTGGGAGACTAGGAGACAAACTTTGATAAGTGTCAGGTTAGCTCACACAGATGGCATCACTAACTCTATCAACCAGCCACTACTGCTCTTGTGGTGAAACTACGGCATGAGTGTTGTTTTTCTTTTAAGACAAACGATGTTAGTGTATGAGTGGTTTTTTCTAGACTAAAACCTCAGTATTCAGGTTTAATTGCAGTGTAGGCACTTTGTGAAAAATAAGTGGGTTTGGGTTACAGTTTGGGCATTTGACTCTAAAAGGCTAGACATCACTGCCCTGGGCTATCACTAGTACTTTTCCATTAACTCATCTTGGTGTTTATAAACTATAATACTTTTTATCTCAGATTCAATATCAATCTCTTTGCTAGCTATTGCAATAGTCTTTACTTCTATTTCAGTAGTCTTGTATAGTATCTCCCTTGTCTGTTTAACTTTGTCTAGAGCAAGTTTTCTTTGGAAATATATATACAAGTGCTTTCTAGCAAAAAAAAAAAAATTAGAATGGATAGGATGATGAATAACTTAAAAATAGACTTCAGTGCTTTAAAGAGAAAATTAATTTGTAATACATATGATATCCTGGCTTTGACAAAGTCATCTTTTGCTTGCAATAATGGAAATAACTGATAAAATAGTTGCAGATAAAAATCTGTTGCAAATTTATGCTAAGGACCATCTTAGGGTACTTATGCTTGATTTTTAAAGATTTAATTTAAGTAGTATTTTCATATGATTTGCCATTGTACAGGTGGAAAAATGAGAGTCAACAGCCTTAATTAGGTTTCCCCGTGTCACACAGTTTATATAGAAGGATTTCCACACTTCCATCTGTTGCTTTCTGTAGCCCACAATGTTAAAAACTCTTGTCTGTTGCATGTGTGTGCTTGAGTTAATCCTGCACATACTGTATGAGTTGTTAAATGCTTCCCCAAATGTATTTGAGAAGAAAGTTTTAAGAAGTGCAAATCTATCTCGTTTGGATTGTGATGTGTTAGTGGAAGACAAACTAAAAAGTTCTGAAATTTAGTAGAAAATTTAAAGTGAGTGAAAAACAAAGAAAAACATTTTTTTTTCCTTGCCTTGGGACAAATGCTTTATTTGGCTGAAGGCAAAACTAACATACTAAGGTTTATAAGTGATTTTTTGAAATTCAAGTTTCAGTCTAAATGGAGACACATGACTCTATTTACAAATGACATTTTGTATATAAGAAAAATATAAAATATGTTGAAAGTGTATGTAAGTAAATATAATTATCAAGTTTATTTTATTCAAACAGTATATTTCATCCAACATTTAGAATTAATTATTTAGTCACTTTTATCACTGTTACAAGGTACCTCACATCAAAACTTAGAGAAGGAGAGAATTATTTTGGCTCATGGATTTTGGAGAGATCAGTCTGTAACTGGCTGGCTCCAGGGCAGGAAGGGCGTGGTGCAAGGGTCCAGCTCAGAGGAAGGCTGCTCACATCATGGGAGTCAGGAAGCAGAGAGAGAAAGGAGGAGCTGAGGAAGAAGATGCACCCTTCCAGGACACTCCTGGGATTATGAGGCACTGTGGAATCACTCTTGTGAACCCTTAACTTTGCATAGATACACATTTTAGGCATACATTTATATACCTTTTTAATATGAACAATCTTTTTTTGACATTTCATATCAGGAGAAATGGGAACATAATTAAAAAATGTAAAATGTGTGTATATTCTACAACCAGTCATTATACTCCCGGATGAGAAATTCTCCTCCAGATCCAGCAAGTAACTACCGAGAGGATTTCATCAGAGCATTGACCTTAGCAGAACGAAGCAGGAGGCGTCACAGTAGTCTCTGTCTCTGGTGGTGTTGGTAAGAATGCTGCTGTGCAGGCACAATTTGGAAGTTACTGTCTAGATATAAACAACCTAGATATATCTTTAAAACACAGTGCTTTAGGAAAGCAGAGAGAAAGATAGTGAAGTTGTTACGTCTGGAGGTGGACTGTGAGCTGCTGTCCTGCAAGAAATTATACTTACTGGTGATCAGAAACCCACCTGCAGTAAAGAATTAAAGAAACCGAGTTTAAACTAAGAATACAATTTATTTAAAGATGGTGAAAAGGAGGAAGAGAGAGAAGATAGAGAGCTACTCATCCAGTAGGGAGCATTGGAAAGTGAAATACTCCTGGACCCCTCGTTGCAATCTCTTTTATTGGGTTCTTCCCCTATTGTTGGCCTTTGGAATTTGGTTGGCTCCTGGGCTTATCAGTTATCTCTGCCTGGATTTCTCATAGCTCTGTGACTTTGCTTTGAAATTATGGATGGGTGGTTTAGGGCCAGGTAATGCAGAGATGTAAGGATCAAAAGGGGGAGTTTGTGTTCTTTATGCTAATCAGATTACCTGGAACCTTCCCAGAACCGGTCTCTTTGCCTTTGTCTCTCTGACTGTGGGAATCTGGCTGCCTTTATGTTTCTAACTATTTGATTACAGCTGTCTGGCTTTGTGAGTCCAATGAGATCTTTACCCTGTCTTTTCCCTACCTATGGGGACCCCTGTCCCTACAAAGTATGTGGCACCAGCAATATTCATAAATGCACTGAAAATACCCTGAAGCAATACCCATAAAGCAACTCTATGTTTTATGAGGATAGAATAATGATATTTAAAACTCTGCAAGTTTTAAGGCCTAATCCCCAAAATAATTACTAAGTTTTTATTGAACTAATTAATCATATTTTTCACTAATTTAATTAGCTGACTTCTATGGGTATTACAACGGATGGAGGTCATTCCAGGCTAATGTATCTTCACCAAACTTTACTTTCCTGTTCAAAATGAATGAAAAAAAGATAGGCATGGAAAGTTTTAGACTAGTTATGTAAATACGTAAAAGGATAAAAGTCAGAATCAGAACAAAAACAAAAAAATAAATTGATGAGAGAAAGTCTATCACAGCCAGTAACGTAATGTGCATGAATAAAGGGAAATGAATAGCTGAACCTATAAATTTGGTTTAAAATGACAGTAAACAACATGGAAGATCAGCTTCAAAATATTCGCTCTCATCCTTCTTCTCACACACACAAATAGTTTATTAAATAAAAAAAAAATCCAGAGGATATATAAACCAGACAGTTAACCTAAGTAATAAGACAAGAAATGAAAAAATACACTCTCAAAAATAGTTATTACATTTTTGTAAAATAATTAGTCCCATTAATTAAAGAATTATAAGAGAAAATGTTTCTAAGCCTATCAGAATAAATGTTCTTAGTAGTATATAAAAAAGATCAATTCAAATAAAAACACATGTAGTTGTAACTTTTCGGAATTCTGAGAACATTTTAAGAATAATGAAACATACTACAGTAGAAAATAGATTAGCTGTGGGCTTTTGTTCTGCCACCATGGAAAGCAGAAAATGTTTTCAAATGTTAAAGGATTAGAAAGGTAAAATATTATGAATTTAAAACTTCATCACGAGAAAAGCAAAGGTAGGACACTTGAGAGACATACAGGTTGAAATTTTTTACCTAGTATACCTCTGGAGAAAACGGGTCAGAGAAATAGTCCCGCCGAACTAAAATTGAAGCAAAAATGGAGCAAAACAAAACAAGCAAACAAAACCAGATGTGTAAGTGAAAGAAAATACTGGTTATCTTTAACTGACAAAGTGGGAAAATTCTTGAAATCATGATCAGGAGAAAAAGAGAAATTCAGGCCTGGTTGCACACACCTGTAATCCCAGAACTGTGGGAGGCTGAGGCAGGAAGATTGCAATTTCAAACACAATCTGGGCACTTTAGTAAGATCTTGTCTCAAAATTATTTTATAAAAAAAAAGGCTGGGGACATTCCTCAGGCAAAAACCTTGGGTTCAGTCCCCAATACTGCAAAAATGAAGGTGGAGGGTGGCAAGAGAAAGGGAGGGTTGGAAGGAGGAAGGGAGGACCAAAAATGCACAGTATTAGTTATTAAACAAAAGATGTAGCCATAGGTGGTATGAATAGGACAGTGTGTTTGCTCTCTTACCTCTAGGAATGTGAGGAGGAATTAAATGAATTAGTTGTTTTTCTGCCACAGAACTTAGGAAATTCAAGTAGATATAAGAAGAAAAAGGTTTCCTGCTGGTGTCTCACACAGTGAATAGCACTTTGCCTGCTCCTATGCCAGCAGGGCAGTCCTTGAGGGTAGAGCCCACAGTGTCCCTTCTCATCAGAATGCCAATGCTCGAGGCGTTCCTGCAGCTGGACCTAAAATCTCATAATCAGACAAAACAAAATCTCGTCATACTGTGGGGGCAGATAAAGAAAGTCCATAACTAAGAAGTCCTACTGGGGAGGGGGGGCATGTATGAGAATTAAAACTAACAATGCAAAACAAAACAGAAAAATGGTATCCTGAAAGGATCGAGCATAATTTTCGAATTAGTAATACCAATAAAACACTTGCTTTTAAGATTTGAATTTTTAATCTGGAAAATCATGTGAAAGGGGTGTCTCAAAACTTAGCATAAAACCTGAAAAGAATGGATATCATAAGAGAGATTTAAAAAAAAAAAAACCCACAGAGAAGAAACCCAGACATGTGTGATACTGAGACAGGGAGCACTATGCAGACTAGGACAGATGAGCTCCCGAGCCCTTGACCTTTACTCATAGAAGCACTTTATATTTTCTTCAGAAGCAGCCCAGTACTTAAAAGCTGCTTTTGTAAACAAAGAAGCAAACAAACAGGCAAAAACAGCAAAACATCGACTTCACTTGGGGCTGCAGAAACCTAGTGGGTAGTGGAAAAGAGAACAAACCTTCACCTTCACACTGCATCTTTCTCCTTTATTATTTTAAACCTTTGAGCCACACCATGCCCAGCTCGGCATGTAGGCATGTTAGTCGTTTAAAGGAGATCTGCCCCAAAACTGGCAATATCAGGTTTATTAGCTTTAAATTTACCTCACCTATCTGATCCGTCTCCAAGACTGAGGTCTTCAAATAAGTGATTTACAGGGACATTCAACTGCATACAAGTATAGAGAAGTGTCCCCTCATTGCTCCAAGCATGTAGTCACCCTGGATTCCAGCACAGCCTAGCACAACTGAAGCAGAAACTATTGTCTTAGGGAGCCCGATTATCCCCTCAAATGATAAGGACTTCTGTAGAGTCACTTTGTAAAACCAGAACTGAGATAATGATCAGTCAGACCCCAAACCGTCCCAGGGAATCTATAAAACTCCTTCTTGTTCCTTTGGTAAGGGGCAAGGTGATCTCCGATCTCCACCAGAGCTGGGACTCCTTCAGCCTTCACTGAAGTCCCTTCCCATTTTCTCTTCCTTCCTAGTCTGCCTAAAAAATCAGTTTATGTCTCTCAGTGACAAGTCTCCTGCTTCTCTGTAATGGGAGAAGATCCTGCCCTGGCAGAGCTGAGGTCCCATGTACTCTTTAGGGGGCACCTCTTCAGACCTTGATGGCTGTACAAAAGCTAGAGGTTTCAGCTAAATGAAAATAAATACTGGGAGAATATTCTACTTCAATAAATGGAGATATAAGTTTGCTAGTTGACATAAGTTCATAAAAGAATTAGGAAATAAAAAGTCCCTTTCCAGGAATATCCTTTTTAAAAAAATATTAATTTTTTAAAAATTAAAGTTACTGTAAGAGGGAATAGGAAAAACAGAAGAAGCAAGATAGATCATAGGTAGGTCCAAATTTCCTATGATGAATGTTACCATTATGTATATCTAAAATGTACCACTAAAAATTAAAAAAAAACTTTAAAAAATAAAATTACCATAATAAATGAATAAATACACTGGATTAATGAATTGGAAAGCTCAATATTGTTAGCTTGTCAATTTCCCCCAATTGATGTATATATTCTGTGCATGGAATGGAATCTTGAAAATTGTATCAGGTTTTAAAACGAAATGTCGAACTAATTCTAAAATTCATATGGTAATTAAAAAAAAATATCTACAAGGATAAAAAAAAAAACTCTGAAAAAGATAAATGAAGCTGGAGGATGAACACTACCTGAAATTAAGAATTACTGAATACAGGAGTTAAATCACTGTGATGTGGTATTAGCATATATGTAGGCAAAAAGATAAACATGAAAGAATCAAAGTCTGGAACTAATCCCACACATAAATGGATAAATGATTTTCAACTGAGGTTCTTCAAAAACTTAGCAGAAAACTATCTTTTTGACAGATGGTTAGGGAACAATTTCAAGTCTGTGTGCAGAAAGAAACAAAAACAAAAAAACAAAATAGAAAAACAAGAAAACTGTTATAAACACCGCATATATCATGAACAAATAAATTCAAAACAATTCATACATCTGATATAAACTCTAAAATTATGAAAATTCTGGAATAAAACACTGAAGAAAATATGCATGAACTTGAATTAGATGAAGATCTGTTAGATATGGCACTCAGCTGCACGATCTACAAAACTATGACTTGATAAATTAGATTTTATCAAAATTCAAAACTTATGCTCTTCAAAGAGCACTTTAAGAATAATAATAATAATAAAAAAGACCAAAGGCTGGGATAATATATAAAATATGTACAAATCACACATCTGATAAAGGATTTGAACCTTGAATATATAAAGAACTGTCAAAGTTCAATAAAAAGAGAACAACACAATTTTTAAAAATGGACAAGAGATTTAAATGGAAAAGAAGACATATGGAAGGCAAAAAAGACCACAGAAAGTTGCTCAGTATCATTATTTGTTAGGGAAATGTGAATTTAAATCACAATGAAATATCATTGCAAACCTATGAGAATGGTGACAATTTAAATGACTGCCCGGAACTGGAGATGTAACTCACCGGTAGAGCTCATACGTAGCATATTGGGTGTCCTGAATTTGATCCCTAGCATCAATCAATCAATCAATCAATCAAGGACCAATGAAGAAGTAAACTGTCTTATACTGTTAGCAGTGGTGTAAAAAATATAGACACATAGACACAGTGGAAAATAGTGCAGAAGCACATGCACCTCTTAAATAGTCCAGTTAGGAAGCAGCATATCAACTACTGTTTGCATCCTATTTATGAAAATATGTGATGCAGGTGCACCATCTAAGGCACAAAACTGCAGGAGATAACCACTCTCAGGATTGTGTAGTTCGGCGTCTCCATTTACGGTACGTTGAGAATGAAGGTCTCCTTAAATGTTGCAGCCCAGGCAGCATGCTTGCCTCGCTCCAATGAGGTGTACAGGGCCTTATCTGAATCCAAGAGGAACTGGGAAACATATTTCCCAAAGAGGTAGTTCCTTTTCAGTGACAGTGTTTGACCAGAAAGAGGAGCTTTATTATGGGAAGTGGCCCATGTTTACAGAGGCCAAGAAATTCCACTGTGTCGTACCTCAACACTGGGGAGCCAGAAAAGCTGGTGGAGCAATTCATCGCAGGCCCGAAGGACTGAGAACTGGAGTTGTACGTCCCCGAGTCCAACATTGCAAGCCCCAGGAGCTCTGATGCCCCAGAGTTGAACGGATCTATGTCCCAGATTAAGAAGCAAGAACAAATTCCTCTTTCTTTTCTCTTTCTGTTCTATTGGGTTCTTTATTCGGCCTGCTGATTCAACTGGTAATCTCTTGAAAATACCGTCACACACACACTTAGGAATCTTGTTTTGGAGAAGGGGCTCCAATCATTTTGGCACCAAGAACTGGTTTTGTGAAAGACAATTTTTCCAGGTACTGGGTGGAAGAAGATGGTTTCAGGATGATTGAAGTTCATTACATTTATCGTGTGCTTTATTTCTGTTATTATTACATTGTAATATATAATGAAATGATATATAGTTCACCATAATGCAGAATCAGTGGGAACCCTGAGCCTGTTTTCCTGCAACTGGACAGTCCCGGCTGGGGATAGTAGGAGATAGTGACACCTGAAGTATGTTGCTTATATCTATTCTACTCATGAATCTTGTTTTCATACACACTTCCCTGAAAAATATACTGCACACAAACAAGCATCATTGCCTTGTTGTTGAAGTAGGTAGACTTATCAACCTGGATGGTGACTCATTAATCTTCTCTAACAGTTGTGCCTAAATGTCCTCTGCTCTTTCACCAATGTGTGTAGTTACAGGGTCAGCCAAAAGAGGAACACCTTTTGTGCCGTAACCTTTCCTAAAAATTCACAACAAATGTCCTTAGCAGCAGACAAGATCAACTCTTCACCACTAACAAAGGTCTTCTTAGCTTTAACAATGTGATTAGCCAATAAGAATTATGGTCTTAGTGCAGACGCGTTTGGTGGCCTTCAGTAATTGCTTCAGTTCTTCCTGTTTATATTTTTTCTTTTGATAAACTCCAAAGACTTGTCTTCTAATGCCAGGTACTTTGTTTCTATGTGCTGAAGCAGTATTGAAGGTTTTGTGACATTTTTGGGTAGCTGGTCACCACTGTACAAATTGGGTGTGGAGATGTGAACTGTCTGTAGCAACAGACTTGTAATTTAAGTAGGACTTTGTCACTTTCTTTTAATTGCAGTTGTCTTTATGTCGACAGTCTTAGACTCTTCTGTTTTCTGCTCATTGGGTCTTCTCTGTTTTCAGAGAAGCTCTCTGTGGATGTTTATTTCTACTACTTTCACTGGGATCACCTTGTGGGTTTACTATAACTGTGACTGAGACGAGTATGCAGTATGGAAAAGAGGCTTGGATCAAAGTGGTAAATAAAATAATGCATGGACCACATGGGCACCAAAATAAGGACTTAACGCCTGCCACCAAATGCAGCTGTGCAATTTAAGTACAAAAACTCATTTGCCACTATAAAGCCTGCCACTAGTGCAGTTTAATTGTCACTTGACATTTACTGATAGGGTTTTGATTTGAGTTTGTAAGCAGCTGATTCATTATGATTTCTGTACAGTCAAACTTCTTAGCTGTCAATCTGTTTTTGCAGCTGGTCCTCCATACTAGCATCACTGCTTCAGCTCTACCTGAGATCATCAGGCATTAGATGCACACAAGGAACATACAGTTGGCAGTACAGTTCATACTACTTTGAGAATCAAATGCTGCCACTGATCTGGCAGGAGGCAGAACTCAGGCAGTAACCGAGTGGTAGGGAGCGGCTGTAAATACAGATGACGCTTCACTTGCTCACCCCTTGCTTACCTCCTGCTCTGCAGATCGGAGTACTATTATAGCAAAATGTAATCCAATTTGTAGCTAAAGTTTGTTTTTTATAACTGACAATGCATTGTTTATTAAATATTCTGAGAATATTCTTTATCTTAAAAATTAAAATTTATTGTTAAAATATTTAACAATATTATTATTATTATTATCACACTCGGAATTTCTCCTGTTACTAAATTGCTTCAATTTTTTTCACAAATAACAATTTAAAAAGAGTAATTTTACTTACTTACTTACTAAAAATGCATATAATTAGATATAACATTTATATAATACATCAGTTCTCACATTTAAACAATCAGTTTATCTTAGTGTTCTGTATATTCAGAATTTAAAAATAAGTTACAGGATCCTCTGTGTGCTGATCAAATGTTCTCCATCTGTGCTACACCAAGCACCATTATGAGAATCATGAGCTGCCATTTTAGAATATTCCAATGATTCCTTTCATCAATTAGTTAATACAAGAAATTTTATTTGATTTGTTTGTGTTTGTTTTCTCATGATTTGAAACAACAGGCTTATAGGGAAAGTTGATTATTTCTCAGTAGGCTTATCTTCTATTATAAAAATTATATCATTTAAGCTGTATTATTAGAAATACACAATTTACACAAACTATCTTGGGATCTGTGGAGCAGCAATGCGCTAAATGTTTATGTCTCTCTCAAATTTGCATGTTGACATGTCATGCTCCAAGGTGTTAATTTAAGGAGGCAGAACCCCTGGGAGGTGATTAGATAACTAGGGAAGAACTCTAAAGAATGAGATTAGGACCTTTCTTGAAGGAAGACTCCAGACAGATTAAGCAGCTCCTCTGCCATTAAGGACATGGGGAAAAGCTGATCATCTATGAACTGGAAGTGAGCTCTCACCAGACACTAGAATCTGCTGGAATCTGCTAGAATTCTAGCATCAACAACTATGAAAAATAAGACTCTGTTCTTTATAACTCACCTAGTCTGTAGTAGTTTGTTATAGCATCCCAAATGTATTAAGACTGGATTTTCTTATACAAAATCTTTAGCAGCAATTTGAAACTGTTCTTTGACTAGTAACTTCTGTGTACTGCAGAGAATTTAACTTCTGTTCACTGTGGGGATTTTAATTGTTACAGTCTTCTCTGGTAATTTATTCACCAGTGGGAGACATTCTTCTAAGAATCTTGATTGAAAGTCTGCCAATTTTCTTAGCTGGAACCTAGTAACTGAAATGTGTTTGTAGAGTATTTTAGGGAGGGATCAACAGGAATGCCATTTTAGGAAATAGTTGGTGGAGGAAGTGATTTCATGGGTGCTCAATTGTGACCTGCATGCTTCTCCATATAAATAATTATTTTTGATTGAGTTGCTCAAATGAGGGTAAGAAAGTATCTTGATTGTATACATTATCTTTAAAATATATTCTCTTATGCAGAGCATTGTCACAGAGATATCTGCAGTCACTGTACTTTAAAGGTGACATGCATGCATGTGTGCCTGTGTTCACACACAAGGTACAATTATGTATTGTAATACTCTGTATATGTATGTCAATAACTTACGAGAAAGGACATTTTATTATGTAATATTTATTGATATATAAAAAGATAAAAATATTATCCATATACAAATTCTAAAATTCAAATAAAATATACAGAAAACCAAATGGTTAATAAGAGCCCAAGGTAGTCTTAGGATAGTTTAGTATCCAGTTTGTGATATGAATACAAGTTGTAAAGAAGGAGATTTTGGAAAGCAGAATTTACGAAGGCTATAACATTTAGGAAGGAAGTTGGATTAGACTTAAAAGGATTTGAATACATGAGAAATGAGAAAAAGAAAGATATGACAATATAATGACTGCAGAGTGACAACCTCCCGAGACGCAAGCAAAGAAGCAAAGCCACATGGCGGAAGTGTGAGGTTGACAAGGTTATAAAGTGAGGTGTGGGCATACTGTGCTGTATGCTGTAGTATCATACATACTGAAATGTCCAAAGGCTTCAAAACTCCTTCCGTCTGTGGTTTTTTTAAACATACCATCCTGCCAGCTGCGGACGGTGGGACCTTCTCATGTTTTTCTGTGGAGCACCTGTGCACACTGTTGTTCAGTGATTTCCTTGGATCTCATGTCCTTACGTTGCTCTGTACCTTAGATTTGCCAGCTTTTCCTGCCTCCTCCTGACTGACTCTCTACTCGCTCGTGTCTCTGTCCTCATGCGCAGCAGGGAAGCTTTCTTGGCCTTGGCTCACAGGCTTTTCACTAACTTGCTCCGTGGGAGGGGGAGCTGTGTATCAGACATACAGATAATGAAATAGTCTATTTCATCTTAAGTATCTGTATCTACAATCTTAACTAGTAGGGAAGTGAGGAAATTATAGCCATTCAACCTTTACCTTTGAATTTATTTTTAAAAGACAAAAATGGATTGTAGAAGATTCTTCCGTTATGTTCATGGCAGCCCATTGCTATCCTCCGCCTCTATTTACTTTTCCATTCTTTTTTCTTCTTCTACTCCACATATATGTTGACAAGACTCCCTACTTACCACAGCTAATGTTGTCTCCCTGCTCTCACTCCAAGCCATGTCACAAATCGTCATTTCTCTCCAAATAGCTTCCTCAATCTTCTTTCCAAAAATGTCACTAGCTACTCCCAGAACTTATTGACAGCTTTTCTTTCTCTGTAACACTTTGTGAAAACTTTTCTGAAAACTCTGCCTAACACTGCAGTGGTTCCAGGAAGCACTTTTATTGATGCCATGCTAAATTCCCAAAGTGTCCTCTCCTCTGTCCTCAAGTTCACCCATTTGTCCAGCTGCATTACCAGCTCACATCTATCTTCATGGGCCTGACCACCCTAGCCTGAAGTGAGCACTCCTTCTGAACTGTTTTAAAATTTATTGACTGAATAATTCATCTGACAATGAATCATGTTCTGCTTTTTGGCATCTCTTTTGTAATTGTCCGGTTCTGTTACTTGAGCATTTTTTCTTGCTTCACCTGATTATACATTGTCTTTCCTCACTAAATAGCACTTATATTTTATATTCTATACAGTTCTTAGCTCATACAATTTGAATGTAGACATTGAGTAAATACCTATTGATTTGAATTGACTTTTACTAAAATTCATCCAAAGTCATTCCTATTAGTTTACGTATTTGCTTTTTATCTTATTTAAGGATCATGGGTGATTTATCTAGTCCCTCAAAGAGCTGTTTCTGCTTGGTTCTCTTCCATCTACAAGTGCTATGATTCTGAGCAATTAAAAAAACAGGGCATGAACAAACAGGGGAGAAACATTAATGGCAGTAAATTTCTCTGTGTAGGTAGAGTGTGGAACAAGGTAAAGAGAGATGGTAGTGATGAGGTCATGTGATAAAAATTTAAATGAGCATCTCCTTGAAAAAAAGCATGTGCATTAAATCTTCCAACATAATTTAAACTTATCAGTGGTTTAAAAAAAAAGATTCTGATATTTGAAGTTGCACAGTTGCTATAACTGTTAGTAGAGTTTTCATTTCTAGAATATAGATGAAAAATAGAGATTTGACATTCTAATGCTTTTTTATAGGGGCTAGAGATGGTTGGTCATAGAAGTGTTGTAGAATGGTGGTGCCTATCAATTCAGGCATAACTTCCTTAAAGATAAGATTGAGATAAATGGGAGAATGACAGCAAAGTTAGGTAGTTTCATACTAGATGATAAACCATACCCAAAGTACTTGTATTAATGAGTTAGTTCCAGCCCAGATGGAGGACTTAACATAAGAATCCTTTATAGTAATTGAACTGCTCAACATTTCTTCAGTGACATAAGCATCCTGAAATAAAGTTTGTGATTACTCCGAAGCAAGGAGGCACTGAAAAATGGTTAAACCAGTGTCTCGTGGTGCCTAAAGGTACAGAAAAATAATATAAGAATCATAAAGATATAAAAACTTGGGTTTAATTCCTTACTATGAATTGCAGACAAGCTGGAAAGGGAGGCATGGTGAACTGTGTTTAAAAAGACACAGAGTGTTATAGTGGGTTGAAGTTCTATATGAAGTAGACTATTGCTTTGTGTTATAGGTACCATATGAAACATTTTTTTCGGTTTACTTTTTTTAAATTTGAGTTTATTGATAAGAAATCCACTAGAATATTGAAGATACATAGAACTGGCTAAATGATAAGAAGGAAGTAGGATTGTGGGTTATTAATCTTTGAAAGGATAATTCTAAGGAGGCCTACTTCAACTCCCTTCAGACACTTGAAAAATTGCTGCAAAGAAGAGTAATTGCGTTCATTGTGAGGCATTGCTGGAGGGCAGAGCAAGAATCAATGAATAGAAGTTATGAGAAGATGGATTTCATTAAATATAAGCAAGAACTAACATTTAGAACCCAAATCACATGAGCTAGCCATTGTTAATTCTTACATGAAATGAGGGATATCATCTGGTGACTCCATTAAAAATGATTAGATTAGCTGATCCATTGGATCCCTTCCACATATGAGGATAACAGTAGGACAATTTTGTGTTTCAAAAGCATGTTGATGATACCAACTGAATTTCGCATCAGTATCAAAATGCAGAAAGCCAGTCACATACCTAGGGCATGTTTCCTTCCTTTGTATTGTGGATGCTGTCTAAAGATTATGTGAGAAGTGGATCTATTGAGGTTTTTTTATTTAAAATTGAATGTTTTTTTTTTTGAAATATAAATGTTTTAGTATTTATAATTACCTGTTTAAAATATAAAGAGAGATTAGAAAAGTAATACAATCTCTGAATTGTGTTCTGCATAATTTTCCGTTAGGTTATAAGGCTCTGGTCTCCTAATAATCATGTGGCATTTTAATTTCGTGGAATATTTCTAATACCTGACCTCTTGAATGTGTTGCTGTTTTCCTAACTACTCCTACTATAGCTCAAGGACCCATAATCTCACACAGTTATTTTTCTAGTAATGAATCATCATGTAACTATTACTCTATAGTACATCACCCCAAATTTAGTGGGTTGAAACAACAAACAGATCATATTCCTCAGGAATCTGCCTGTTGGCCAGGCTGTTGCAGAGGTCTGGGTTTGGCTCGCTTGGTGTCTTCGGTCAGTTGGGAGTTAGCTGGGCAGCTTCATTGGTCTTGGCAAAGCTGGATCATACGTGTGGTGTCCCACTTGGGCACCTGGGTGGGGTTAGCTCTGTTCCAGTCTGCAGCAGGCTACCTTGAGCTTATTCTGTTGAGATGTCAGAGTTCCAGTGAAGACAGTAGAAGTGTGGAACTCTGCTCACAGTTAGTTCTAACAGGCTCATTGTTGCTTCCTTTACATTGTATTGGCTGCATGAAGTCAAAGAACTGGTCTGTATCTGAGGATTTACTTTTTGATTGGTAAAGCAACAAAGTGACATCGAAAGGAGTATAATTATGCAAAGGATGGACACCTTGGGCTATTTTTACAAGCAAAGTACAATCTAGATCTCTTAAGAATATACTAAGAATTAAGAATTAAATTATTAAAGAGTTTACAGAATCTGAACAATGCCTAAATTAATCAAACCCAAAGTATCCAACCTGGAGTCAAGAACTTCAAAATTCCTGTGTGGTTTTTATCTAATACCTTGCCTCAGTGGCCAGGCCATGCCTCTAGAAAAGGGACATGGGTTGACAGGAAGGGATATAAATGCCAACAAAAATTGACTACAGCTAGTTAGTCATGTTAGACATTATCGTTTATGATCTATAATTTGCACCTCAGAATGGCTGTATCCCATATCTTTTTTCCATTATTTTTAATTTTTGCTATATATCTTTTTTACTAAATTGAATTGTGTGGTAGGGAAATTTCTATGATAGTCTTGAAGAAGCCTAGTTCTAGTTATTCATGGCTTTCTATAATCCCCTCTGTTTGAGTAACTTGCTTTCAGTCAGTAGAATTCAACAACTGTGATGTATATCACTTCAGTGGTTAACTTACAAAGTACTGTGGCTTCTGTCTGTAGATGGACCCTCTCTCTTCCTTTCTTACCTTGCACCCTTTGATATAGCAAACTGACATGTGAAGAGGGCCAGGTATCCTAAAGCTGGAAGAAATTTATACCTAACTCTCTGTGAGGAGCAGAGACTCCGAATCCTGCCAATAGCCACATGAACTTAAGAGCAATTTCTTCTCCAGCTGAGTCTTAAAATGCTTTTAGGTCAGCGACATATGAATTGAGAGACTGAGATTCCTGACCCATGACAGCTGTGAGGCAATAAATAAATGCTTTCACCTGCTAAGTCTTGGGCCTCTTCATTTCTATTTAGGTATTTTGTGTTAAAAACTTTCTATTTTCATGAAGAATAAGGAGTGAACCTTCCACTTAGTCACTTTTTAAAAAGTTTTTAAGTCCATGGCTAACATATAAATAGTCATATCTCACTCAGTGGTAGGGATACAGTATAAGAAATGTGTCATTAGAGGATTTTGTAATTGTGCCAATATTAGGGTGTGCTTACACAAACCTAACTGATATATGTGGGTCACTCGATGTGGCCTCTTGATGCAACCGAGGGACTCATTATATGTTAGTTGTATGAGGCTGTGGTTGGCATAACACTGCATACTTCTTTATGGTAAACTTCTTTTAGAAATAGGGTTTGATGAAAATTATAGTAAATATATGTCAATAATAGTCATTTATCCTCATTATCAGACAACTTGTATTACACAGAATTGTATGCATTATTCTTTTGTGTGTCTGGCTGTGCTGTCGCTTTGTTTATGCCAGCTTTGCCAGAAAGATGTGAGTAGTATGTTTACTAGAATATAGGACTTTTCTCATCTCCAGTACAGTCTCATAGGATATCTGTTGTTTATGTGGTTTTTGTCAACCAAAACCTTGTTATTTAGCACCTGAATGTATAACCATACCTACTTCATAGGATTTTGGGGAAAGTTACTCAAGATAGTATACTCATTTATGCAATGAATTTTGTTTCCTTCTTCTTTCTGTTGAGAGTGTGGTTTTTACAACTTTTAATATTTCTCTTTTTATGTGCTATAGTTTTCAATATTTTGGAAGGACTAAGTGAACAAAGAAAGATTAAAGTACAGAAGGATGGTTGTAAAATAGATTGAATGATTATTTTCTCCTGAAGTAAAATTTCCAAGGATGGCAAATTATTTGTCTTGGTCTGGGGTCTTGGGGAAGTCCATCTTCCAGCAGAGGCTCCTTGGTGTCATTCGCTTAGGGATGTGGATATGGAAGCAGGCACGAGTGGCAGAGGAAGTAGCTGTGCGTGTGTTACTGGCCACCCCTGATTTTCTGTCCTAAAAGTGAGGGCTGGTAGGTATAAGCAAGGGAGCACGAATGTTGGTCGCTTCCTGGTCTGAAATTTGCCCGTGGAACACGAAATCTTAGATACTCTGCTGTGGTGTGTTTGTGTACAAGGGAATCACGTGGCTTCCAAGTTTAGGGACCAACAAAGGAAGTCTCAGGCTGGAAGCTAGAGTGACAGACTTAGGCGTGAGATCCGATCCTCTTGGACTATGCCTGCATTAAAGGCAGTCAGAGCCATGCCGGAGGAAGAGATGGCCTCTTTTGCCCCTTAGGTTGGCACAAAGACAGAAAACCCCAGAAGACCAAGAGAATAGCAATTCATACCTTTTTGAAGAGAATTACACAGTTTAAGATAACAGCCCTGAAAAGATTATTAAGACCATTCATTTGTAGGAGAGGGGGGAGTAGGATGAATTACAGAAAAATGCAAGTAAAGATTTTTCTAGAGATTAGTTTAAAAAATTAAAAGAATGAGATATAAATCATTACTAGTATTAGAAATCAAAAGGGATCAAAAGGTGCAAAAACTATATGTACTGAAAGATACAGAAGCACTTTGTATGTGGGAGAACAAAACAGTTTGGAAGAGGAGGAAAATTTGACACAAATCTGTAAAATATAAAATTAAATTTACATAGCCTTCTCGGCTAATATTAATGAGGGACACAACTGCTACTAATATCTGAAGGGTGTTAACAGGAAGAAGGGAGCCTAATTACTTAGCACCATACCAGTAAACATAATTAGGAATGATGGTATGCAATTAAGAATAGAAAAATTTAATCACAACAGCCTGAAAGTTCTTCTGTGCCCATGACATCTATTAAACCACGCCGTCCTATTCCAAAGCAGTTGGGTGGAGTCCTGTTACCTAAAGCACATGAAATAAATGAAACTAGACTGCAAAAGGAACACCTCAGAGTGCCAGTACAAAAATAAAAAAGGCTGTAAGATCCTGAATAGATCTTTTTCACTGATCTTGTGTTTCTTTGAATTGGCATCTTAGAGAACAGAATGAAGCACCAGGATTTCTATTGTTAACTCATGTTGTTATTTGCTGTATGTAACCTTACTGTTTTGTGTACTTTCGAAAACCAAAGCATTTGTAGAACAGCTATTCACAGCACTGTGTCCATCTCAGTCTAAGGTTTCCGGGTCTTTTCTATATTTAAAAGGTGAAGACTGGTAACAAAAATGACACTTTTAGGGCAATTAGAGTGTTTAGTATTCTTTTCTTCCATCTGAAACATCTTGGTGAACTCCTTTTAAAAATAGATGGGGATTAAGTAGCGATCTGTTGCTGGATAAAAGAAGGGCAAATGAGGGTGACTGCTCTCGGCTTCGCGGTTACTGTGAAAGTAGTAAAAGCACACAGGAATCAAAGGCCTATTAGAGAGCCCTCAGGTTGTTAAATGCAAACTAATGGTAAAGAGAAAAAGGTAAAGAGAATTGAATAGTAAATTTTTACAGTCTACTCTTCAAGATGCCAATGATCCAATTCAGTCTTGATGCTTTGATAACTCATAAGATATTTAGAATTTTGTAGCAAGTATGCACATTTCAGGAACAGCAGTTGGCTGTAATGTAAATATTCTTTGACCGATTAGTATGGAAATGACTCTTCCTTCCTGCTTCCCTTTGAGATGCTGAAAGGAAAGTGACCTGATAGATGCATGAATTATGTATATTTGGAAGACAAATCTGCTAAAAATTGAAGAAGAGAATACTTATTTTATATTGTTTTGCATTTTCTCTACAGCGGATATCTGCTTAAATCAGTCGTGGTTAATTTATGAGGATTGCTATCCGTCTGTTTAATCTTCAGGGCACAGACATTTGTTTTTCACACCTTTATTTCCAGATATTTTAGCATATTTCTGGAAAACTAGGGATGTGTGTTTCTTCATAGCAGCGAAAAGCAATTAGAATTATTATGGTGTAGGTTTAAAATGTGTATATTCTTCTCAAATGTATTTCTTATCCAGAATGCCACAATTTTGAGTTCCCTATCTGACATTCAATTATTTTAGTGAAGACATGATTTACTAATGCACCCTTTTAATAACCAGGTGTTTGTGACTGATAATAGCATTTATCTCATGAATTCTTCTAGGAATTAAATCTTATGTGCATGGTTCTTGGTAACTTAGGAAAGATTCAGTGTACACAAGCTATTTTATTCCTCTTAGGGTTATGGTTATAATTGTGGCTATGATTGTTAAACAACCTATATAAGGTAACAACCTCAGTATTTTAATATAATAGCAATCTTTGACTTACGATTTATCTAGCAGAAATCAGGACACTGACAAAAAGAGGAAAAGTTGGGACATTTTTCATGAGGATGTCAGAAAACCATTCAGTGTGCCTCTGGATGGGGTTTCTTCCCCACTTTCCTAGGTTGCCCAAGAGCTAACTGAGCAGAATGAGTTCAATACAAGCTAGCTAATTCCAGCTATTGGATTCCAAGGCTGCCTCCGCCTTCCCAACAAAGTTATTTCATATTGGTACTTTGCAGCATTAATGTTCTACCTCCTCCCCCACCATACATACCTGCCCCTGTACATGCATAGAACATTACTGGTTTGAAAACTTTCTCTACAGGATGGTTGGCCATGGTGTTTGCCAAGTACCTACCTGTATGCAGCCTAACCTCTCGGATAACGAGAGTTAAAAGGAGTGAACATACTGTACTTGTTTATTACTTGAAAGTTTTGCCTCGGTAAGCCCTAAATCTATAACACATGCAGTACGTGTTTACAGATGCTTTGTAGAGAGATTGGGGTGTGGATACAGCTTGTTAAGGTAGATTTGGGTTATGAGAGTATTTACACTGTAGAAAGAAAGCATATACAGTGGGAAAGACTCAGGAAACAGAAGTTATTAAGAGCATACAATTCAGTTTTACCTCCTTTGTATTGCAAGTAAAATTCATGTTGATACAATAGCATACACTGTGACTTGTATTTAGATGTCTCCCCAAAGCCTCATATACTCATAGGAGGGGCTTTAGGGAGATGGCTGGATCACAGGTGTGTGAAGGTGGATTAGATGTCTGATAGTAGGATTAAGGGTATGTTATAACTAAGTTGGTTTAGCATAGTTCTGAGTGTGGATAATGGAAGTCCCATTCTGGGTGTGGGTGGCACCAACCAATAGATTTGTGGCCTGGATGGAATATAAAGGAACAGAAAGAAGGCAGGCTTGCTGCTGCTACTTCTACTGCTGCTACTGCTACTGTAGCTGCTCTTGTGGCTGCTCCTGCCTGCCCTGCCATGGACTGTTTCTTTTCTGTGATACCCCTCTGCCATACTGCCTTGCCTTGGAGCCAGCAGACTATGGACTGAAACCTCAAGCTGAGTTGAAATAAATCTTTCCTCTTTTAACTATGGGTGTTAGCAATGAAAAGAGTAACCGAGACAATGTCCAAGGAAAATTGATGCACAGAATCTTAATTTTGTTTCTTCTTTCCTTCAATCTTTGTATCATGATGCAGTCTACTAATAATTTCTACCTCTTTTAGTTCTGTTGCCAAAGAAGGTATTAAAGTTGGATTAGTAATGACTTCTGATCAAAATGTTACTGTGTTCATTTAAAATATTACACACAGAGACACATATTACTGTTATCTATTTCTAACTAGAAATTAATTATCTGCCACTAATTAGAAATGAGTGGCACACTATTAAATGAGAATTCAAGTATAATGAAGTCATACTTAATAAGAAATTGGAAAATACCAAAAAAGTTCTCCCTTGAAAAAAGGTTTAGATGAACAAGTGACAATAACAAAGAATCAGAATGTTCTAAGATGCATTAGAGGAAGAGTATTTGAGAGAAGGAAGAAATTGTTATTACAAAAAATATCACTAAAATAGAAAATATAGAGAGAAATAAAATCACTCCTGTCTGACATTGAAGAATGTCTGTCTCTTAACAAAAAGTATTAAAAATAAGTAGGCCATAAAGATGAGAATGTAAAATGCTATGACACTGGCTCCTTATCTTTAAATGAAATTCTAATTTGACTCTTAATACAAAGGAAGGAAACGAATATGGTATGTTTTCCCATGCGAGCTGTCAAAATGATAAAACTGAATACTCTCTAAATCAGCTTTTCCACGGACAGCTGGTTCATCATCATTAGTATGTATATCCTTATTAATATCTAGGCCTGTCAACTCTGCAAGAACTAGATAGCTGCTCTTTGAAATTTAGTACTAGCCTAATCAATTGCCAAGATCTGTACATAAATATCATGCTATACAGAACAAAGAAATAATGCAGTTTGTTCCTATTGCTTCTAAAAAGGAAAAATATTTTGTTATATCATTCTGCTTAGAAGACAATTTCAAGATTTTTTAGTAGCCTAGGCCATGGCTTTCTATTTAAATATCTACATGTGTGTATATTAATTTCCGTAGCTTCTTGAGGAGTTCAGCATGCTGTCTGAGATGGAATGCTTTCTTAGCTGGCTGAAGAAGCCTGCTGAAGAGGAGAGGTCTTTCAATTTTCAAATGAGTGGGATTAAAATAATTTATTGTAGGATATGAGTCCTGTTCCTTAGTCATGTTTCCTGGAGTCATTAACAGCTTATATTTGGAAATACAAAATTTATGTAAAAGACACTTTACTGATCAATTCTAGCATTCACTACCAATGTATAAATTGAAGCAGAAACAATTAAATAAATTTCCAAAGGACACAAGCAATGATGGGAAAAAATTTAAATAAAAAACCCAGCACTCTTTCCTATACCAGCTGCTTTCATGAACGTAAATTTTTTCTTTAAGGCTCTTATCAGTGTGCCCATATGGTTTGCCTAGCGTTAGTATATGATTTCTTGTAACTGGATTCCAAGAATATGTAGTGTTTTAGGGGCAATTTCTTCTTCCCTTCCTTGATCCCTGAACTTTCTTTGTACATGTATATGTATGTATGTATGTATGTGTGTGTGTGTGTGTGTGTGTGTATTTAAACTAGACTATGGATCACTAAGGCCATGGTAGTAACAGCCTATGCCTTAAGAGTTCCTTCCTCTGATAAACCACAAAACCAAAGGTGTTTTTCTTATCCAAATATTGTCAGCCTAATTTCTCATTTTTGGATTATAGAAGCAGTTTCATTTTCAAACACTAAAAATGCTCTGATTCCAGATTCTGTTCATTTACATCTCTGCTGCCACGCAGGAACTTTTTTTGTTGTCTTTACTGTAATACCCAGGCAAAAGAAGCTAGGAGTAAACAGGACACAACACTCTGTCTCTTTCTAACTACCTCCAAAGTAACCATTCTGCATTTAGAGCTAATGGAGATTTACCGGTTTTGTCTCAGCACATTAATAATCCTTCCACCTTCTTGCCTACTGAATCCATCTTCTTACAGACCTCAGTGTGTCATTGCTTAACCATTTCAACTGCTGTGACTATGTATTTCCAGTTTTTGTAATTGCACCACACCAACTCAAGTTTCTAATTTCTTTACTGATTATAGAATCCTTATATTTAGAGTGCTCATGCATCTTTGTGATAGATCCTATTCCTCAGCTAATAATTAAAAGTGGTTAGTTGGAATATCAACATAAATATTATGTAAGACAAGTTAAGTAGGCAAGAAAGACTATTCAGGGCTATTGTAGTAGGTGAGAGAGGTGGGTGGAAGGAGAGGGAGATGGAGACAGGAGGGAGAGAAGAGAGAAGAAACAGGAGAGGAAGAGGGAGAGAGGAAAGTGAGAGGAGGCAAGAAAGAGAGATTGAACTCAGTACCTCTGAAACATTGGGTGGGAGATTTGTTAAATTCTGGAGTAAGCCAGCATAAAAATACTGGAGGTTGTGGTGGGGAGGAGTATGTTGGTTAACGGGATGTGTGGAGCATATTAATTTATTTTTGAGTTTGCAAATGTTCTTCTCTGTGACTACGCATCTGGGCTTGCTAATTGGCTCTCTATTGAAGTTTGACTTCTGCCCTCCCAGAAGGATTGGGAGATGCTGGTGTTATCTCTTTCCATTTCTATGTTTCACTGATGGTTTCTAGGTCCTTGGGAAAGTCATTTTCTAAGTCATAAAACTGGCAGAAGCTTGAGAGAAAATTCACACCCACATCAGTGGGGTAGGGAAAATTAATAAATTGAAGTTTTTTAAAGCAAGCATCTAAGCATAGAAGGAGGTCAGGGAAATTATCGGGGGAGATAACTGCCTGAAGTTTTGTCTAAGGGATGACAACATATAGACTGGACAGGATGAGAAGAGTGATGAACATTAAACATGGTCACACGGAATCCATGCTGATGAGCTCTATATTATATTTAACATAGACTTACTGGAGCATGTTTCATCACCAGCTGTAGGGGAAAGAGCAGAAAAGTGATGCATGTAAGTACTGTCTAGAACTAACAATGGTGCACGTGACTTTTTCCAGTAATCCAGTCATAAGAGAATGGCAGACACAGCTCTGCTGTCTTCAAGGGCGCCCGCAGTTACGGCCTTGGTCTGATCTGAGAGAAGAGAGAATGTGGGTTTTTTTGACCGGCTAACAATTTTTGCCACTTTGAGGGTTTTCCAGACTCTGTGTTACCTCAACAGCTAAATGCTATATATGTTATTAAAACACTATGACAACAAACTGTGAAGCAAGTATCAGTGTCCTCATTCTATAAAGAAGTACTGAGATTTAGAGGAAGTAGTAGCCTTCTCAAGGTTCACTTGTGCAGTATCTTTATGTCTGCATAGTCCATGCTATTCACTTTTATGGTACATACATACAGACACAGACACACAAAAGGAATGTATATGTGTGTTGTGTGGACCATGAGAGAGAGAGAGAGACAGAGAGACAGAGAGACAGAAAGAGACAGAGAGAGAAACAGTTTTCTATTTAATTTTTGTTCCTCATAGTAGCTAATCAAATACTAAGAGTAGCATTTAAATTCTACTACAGACCCATATTCTATTATAGTTTCCCTAAATCTTTTTCAACATAATTTCATCTTTATAATGTTTCTATTATCTGTCCCTCCTGTCATTATCTCATTATATTTAGTGTCAGATTGCCCAAGCCTTATTTTAAATAATACATTTTAAAACTAAGAGACATATACCTTCAGCAAATTAAATATTATATGCAGAGGACAAGAAGGATATGATTTTTGGAACCTGACTCTCAAACTCATCTGTTAATCTGTTTGTTGAAATACTTTGATCATTGAAAAATTAAAAAAAAAATAAGCTGGAAAGAAGACAGAAGGGAACAAGTAAGTGAAGCTATTTCAAAAGTCTGATAGGGAATAAAGAAGCAGATAGGGAAAAAAGAAGCAGAATAATGGCAAGAGTGGGAAAATTACAAATTAAATGAAATGAATACCAAAGGAGGGGAACTGAGTTTCGGTTTTGACTGTATTATGTATCTTCGGTAAATTAAAAAATTTTAATATGACAAACTCTATGGGTTGAGAAATTTTAACAAATTCTTTTAAACAAATGTAAAAGATGTTAAGTTACTCAAAGGAGGGAAAAATACATGCCTTCTAAATTTGCTATTTTGAACTTCATGTTGTGCGCACATCACGTATCTTTTATGCAATGGACTGAATCCATGCAACACAGTACATGAAGGTCCTTTCTGAAAGATATGTGGAGACTGCCTGCCATAGAGAAAGGGTGTACTGTGCTGCTCAAGATACACTTTTTATGCCAAGCCATGAGCATTCCTAAAATTTTCTACTTCTATAATAGATTTTATTTATTTTCAGAGATAACTGAACTCTACTGCAAATAATATACAGTGAAGCTGTTTTCCATTTCCCTTATAGGTTATAGTAATATATATTTACACATATACACATACATCTACATTTTACTAGGTGTTTCTAAGTCCTTGTACAGAGTGTAGATTTGCTTTTAGTGGTAATATGGACTGTATTTACAGAATTTCCATGCAATTCATTACTGTGAAGTTACATTTCAATGGGAATTCAATATTAAATATCAATAAAATAACAATAGAACTACTGTTTTAGTTACTTTTCTCTCGTTGTTGGGACAGAATACCCGATACTCAAAGTTAGGGGAAGAAAGGTTTATTAGCTCACAGTCTGCAGAGGTTTCAGTCTATAGTCCGCTGGGTCCAAGGCAGGGCGGCATGGCAGAGGCAGGGCGGACCGGCAGCAGACCCACCGGCAGCAAAGTAAAGTGAGGAAATGCAAGGAATGTATGCAAATAAGCAATTCAAACAAGCAGCTAGTTAGCTTCTTCCTGTATCTTTTATCTAGGCTACCTGTCTCCAGGGCGGCCCGCACTCCCACCCCCAATCTCAGTCTCACATCCTTGATCCCAGCAGAACCATGCCAAACCGATCAATCGATCAATTTAGTAATCACACACTCTAGATCCAGCCATCTCTTACCACATGAGGCTTTGGGGGGACATCTAGACACAAACCATAACAACTACAGTATGAAAAACAGAGAAATAATGACTGATTTTTGTGTGTAGATTCATGCAAGAATACTTATGGATCAAGCCCTATACCAGATGATAATAGAGTTCAGAAAAAAAAATCTTCCTAAAATTTTTATTCAACTCCATGTAATTATAGCATATAGCTTTAAGAATACACATCTATTTAAGAGAAAAAATTTTGAGACTTCTATGAATGTATATTTTGCCTTATAAATACCATTTACTTCAAACATGTACTAATAAAAATAAATAAATTAATATCCAAACAATGACATTAACCTACAGAGATGAAAATAATAGGGAAGGGAGCAGAGTAATTTAAATTATCTCAATATTTTCTAAGCAGATAACAAATGGTATTTAATGAAGTAAAACCACATATGTTTTCAAGGAGGTGGGACATGCGGACCCAGCAGGTGGAACAATGTTCCCGTGTTTCCCCAGTGCGTAGAGATGCCAGATTCTGTAGAGAGGACAGGGGCCCCTGAAATGTCTGCCCACAGAGCCGTGGTTTCTGGCACCCTTGGTTCTGGTTCATTCTTGGAAAAACCGGAGAGAAGTTCTCAGCCTAGGGCACAGAACAAAGGCAGGAATGAAATAGTAGTAAAAATAGGAATATGGGGAAATGTAACAACTGGAATGTGGGATCCTTGGTGGCCATCTGTAAAGTATTCTTTCCTTTCCTCAGTCTAGCCGATTGAATCTTTCCTCTCAGGAATTTTAACTGCCTGGAGAAAAGATTTGTTGCATGTGTGATCTTCTGATTCCTCAGGGATGCCTGCTTGTCTAGCTGTGGAAGCAGGATTCAGAGTTGCTCCTGGGTACTACGTCTGCATGGTGGTGTAGTGAATCTCTAGAATGAAGCCTTTGGGCTACATATTCTCTATACCACCTCACAGTTTTTACATATATCATTCTAATAGAGAGAGGACATAGGAAGGTATTTTGCATAAAAATAATTGAATTTAAGCATAAACGAAGTACATCGCTATTCTTCCTCAACTGTCCTGTACCTGTTCCGCTTTTATTTAAGGGCTAACTTTTATTCCAAGTATTTACCTTTCACATTGAAATGAACAGCTTCAAAGAAACAATTCTGAAGCTGAGGCTGCTTTGCCTTTTCTACAACTTCTCTTTCAGTTCTTCAGACGATGTTCTATGAAAGTTATGAAATAAAGCAAAACCCAACAAACAGCTGCTCCCAGTTTCAAACTGTAGAGGGCAAGAGGCTATAAGATGTAGAAACATTTTAGTTATTTGAACAAACGAGGTTATATATTTGTAAGGGATGTCTCCCTTTTCTGTGCTTTTAAACTTTTCTCTGAATAGTCTTATTAATAAATGCAAACGAAGAGCCTCTCTTCCTGTTAGTTTCTTCTTTCTCTTATCTCCTGAGGCATATAGTGTGTTATTAGTTAAAAATGTTTTGATTAAAGAAGCAATTTTTGCAGAAAATTCCATAAGTGCTGATACTGAAAAGAATAGCTCATAGTTGAAAAAATGTATGAATAGTCTTTACCTGGTAAGTGGTGTATTTCCTGATTATGACAGATTGAGCCCAGTTTTTAAAGCTTAAGCTCTTAGCTCTTATTTTATTCAAATTTTCTTAAATATTAAGGGACAGGCAACCCTTTATAATGTACTGCTATGAAGGAGAAGCTCTTTGGTTTGTTTTTCAGATGTTTTAATTGGCACTCCTCTTATTCACAACCATCATAACCTTAAAACTCTCATAACTTTATCTAATGAGAGATTTTCTGTTTGACCCATTACCTTGCCTGAGAGTATAAGAGAATTTATCTGTTCATTTGAAAACTTCTTTACCAAGACTCTCTGGCAAAAGGAAACTCTCATTCTAATGTAAATAAATGTCTTTTGCATATGGTGACTTGAATATGTCCATTCTTTTTAGTTTCTGTTAAAATAAAAGCCACAACCTTGCAGATGGTTAACAGAATCTTTAATTGTTCTGCAGAGGTACATAAAATAGAAGATGTTACTTTGATCTATCAAAATTTCTGTTTCTGATCACAGTTTTTAACTATAACCTTAGGGTCTTTTTTTCAAATTATAATATAGAAGTTCTCTTTGTAAGACTTTCATTTAGTACATTGAAACTATTTTTTAAATTCCAAGTTTTAGTAGATTATGTTGAATAAACCAAAGTCTAATTCTACTCTTTATTATTTTCTTTATTTCTTCCTTCTGAAGCTTAATTTTTTACACAATATATATTTTTCTCATATAATACATTTGAAAGATAATTTCCTTGCATATGTATCCACACACTATTCTGCAGCGTATCTATCCTGTAATCCTCTTTCCCCTTAGGTTTCTGATACATGATTAAAACTAAAATAAATTGTTTAGTCTTGACCTACTTTTAAAATTCTTCAAGAATCCTACTAAATAACCTACATTATCTGTCTTCTACCTAATATGAGTTTTCAAGTATCTTTATAAGAATTGACTAAATTAAGGTAGACTCTTAAAACATGGATTTGGGGAACTCTCTGAAGCACACTTTAACCTGGGCCTTTCAGAATGATGCCCAACCTGGGAACTGACTTTGGTTTATTATATCATGTGAATGTTCTAGGGTTACTGCTAGGTGTTTTATTTTTTATTTTTTTCTTTTAGTAACAGGGAGGGATAGGATGAGTTACATAGACAAATCTCAAAGATAGTCAGGAGAAAAGGGAATAAAACTGTAAGGTAGGCAGATAAGTAAATGTGGTATATGTATGTGTGTGTGTGTGTGTGTGTGTGTGTGTGAGTGAGTGATCAGTGAACTTAGACTCTTTGCTGTGACCTAAGGTATCAAAACAGGACCATATGGCCACAAAATATCTATGCATTTTAGATTTATGGATATGTTTAAACAGTATCAATATTCCCTAATTATTATGAGATAAATAGAAACTTTTGGGAATACATAGATATAATTTGTTAATATAAATAGAGAAGAAATTCACTCATTACATCTGTGTTTTTATTATTTTAATAAATTCATTGCCCTTATTATAAATAAAAGATGCTCACATAAGGCACATTTAGCCTTTCTGATTGACCATTTCTTTGTTTCCTATTATATTTCCTTCTCAGCTTTCGTTCATAACAATTTTCAAGTATGTATTTTTAAAAATTTTTATTAGTACATGTTTGCAGTGCATAGTGATTATATTCAGCACTGAAGTGGGTATATGTACAAAGTTCATCTAAATTCTTCTTATTTTTCTTTTTATACATGATATTTAACTTAGCAAACCACCTATGATTTATTTCTTGTAGGAAAATTAAGTAAAAAGTAAATAAAGCTTAGGATTAATATACAGATAAAAATAAGTAAAGATCCTTCTGTTCCAAGGAAAAATAATAAATTAATGTATTTCTGCTTTTTGAATGACCTAGAAATACAGTTTTTTTTTTAAAAAAAAACTTATGGTTTCTGAAGTAGAATAAGTTAGTAATACATTTATTTTCAAAATGAGCCTTTCTTTCCTTCACTCTCCTTTGTCCTTGTTCATTCTTCCTTATTTTTGTAGAAGAGTCTCAAAGGAGATAGTTATTACAGGGTTTTAAAAGTGTTACACACTTACTTTTCTACAAACAGCATGGGCATAAATTATTTGTAGTATTTGGTTGCTGAAAGGAGGCACAGACAATAGCTTGGGACTAAGTACTCTTGAATGGTCCACAGTAATGAATCAGGCAACAAATGTTGTTACCTGACGATGAGATAGTCACCTTGGATCTGGAAGTTGAAGTTAGGGAATGACCTAACATTTTAATTTCTTTTAGCAAGCAAGTTCCTGTGGAGGTGGGGTGGAAGAAGTTGAAATGCACTTAACCATTGTTTTTCCTTCTTTGTGCTTGTCTTAATTGTACGATTACAAAACCACTTTTTTCATCTGTTAGCTGATTCCAGCGTTCCCCTAGGGAGGGAATGCTTTGATCACCAATATTCTAGCAATTTTGTAATGTTTTTAATTTTTGTTTTCCTTTTATATTTTTATTGTGCAGTTAATAGGTCTGTGGATATTATAGCAAGTAGTATTTTTAATCTTAAAGTTTCAGACACTGATGCTATAGTAAGGTAACGTGACAGTTTTACCAATGTTGTGTGTGCTAGTTTAAGACTTGAACCGGCCACTTACTACCTTTGTAAGTTTCCCCATGTGGCCATGTGGGTTCATGTAGAAGTTTTTCTAATTTTGAAGAAATTCAAAATGGAACTAAACTAGAGGGATATACTGTATTTCTGTGAATCTTCCTCTTATTTGCTATCTACAGAGTCTAAGAATAGAAATACAAAATTCCCCTCGAAAGAACTCTACCTCACATAATTTGAACTTTTCACAGGACCTGTCTACCTCATTTAGTCCATTTTTTCCTTCATCTTCAGGTCCAGCACAGACTCTCTTTGGAGATACAGGGCAATGAATATAATTTTAACACTTCCGTGGACATATTTATTTTATTGATATTATACTTTTTTACTTTTACCACACATTGTACCCACTATTCTTTTAAGCTTAGAGTCTGTGATTTATGACGACTATTGCCACTTCCTGCTACTTATTACGCTTTGGCAAATAACCTCAAATATCATTCCTCTTTATACACTCAGAAAAATGACATGAATCAAAGCTCCATCTTCTGTGTCTTTATACAAATTTTACTGAATATTTTTAGAGGGAAAAAATAAAAAAAAAAACCCAGGCATTTTGATGTCCTTATAAATGAATAATCATCACCTAAAACAGGACTCAATTTCTGAATGAAGTTATTTTCTCAAAAAAAAAAAAACTGTATTCTTTTATAATTCCTCATGCGTCTTATGCTATATGCTTTCTGTAGCTTCATCTGTTAAACTTCATTGGGAAAATAGAACTTTTCTTATGTAAATACTTTTTTCATCATCAAATCTGTGCAATGTGTCTTTAACCATCTTCTCTGGTAGTTTTAAAAGAGGAGAAAGTATCTTTCTTCTTATTAGTGACCAGTATTTCTTCACTTCGTTCTAACCAAAAATTACCTTTTCCTTTTCACGGACTTCTTTTCTTCATCTCCATTTTCTCTTGCATCAGCTGATTTGATTGTATCAAATGGTTGTCCTCAAAGTCCAGTTATAGTTTGTCATCCACCAATTCCAATCATGTAACCTTCCTTATTCTATCTCAGTGTTTTATGAAAGAGTTGTTCATAGTTACTGTTTGTATTTCATCTTGTTTTTTAAAACCTTACCTCCATCTCATTTCATCTTCAACTTCTTTGCTGATTTGCATTGCTTAACAAGGACCCCATGCTGCCAAAGTCAACAAATTACCTCAAATTTAGTAGCTGGAATAACAAAACATTGTCCTCTTACAGAGACAGAGATCACAGGTACAAAATGAGTTCAACCAAAATAAAAGCCATGTTCGTTCATTTGAGAAGGTCTAGAAGAAAATCTATTATTTACCTTTTCTATTTTTTAGCAGATGTCCCAATTCTTAAGTCAAGGTCAGACATCACATTTCTTTTTTCTCCCTCTGTTTCTGTCATCACGTTGCTTTCTATTTTCTGACTGTGTTTCATCTCTATTTTATGAGGACAGTTTTTGTTACCTCGTGCCCACTTGGAAAATTCAGTCAAAATCCTTAACTTTATATCTGCAAAGTCTTTTTTGCAGTAATGGTAGAAATCACAGGTTTGTGGGATTAGTATGTGGCATATTTGTCGGCTTACCATCCAGCCTGCCCACAGTACTCTTTATAAAAGAGTGATTTTTCCCAAGGTGTGATTCAGAAGCTTATTTTTTTTTCCATTGCCATCTTAAACACTAGTACTGTATTTCAAGTTTGAAAAAGGGATAGCATGAAAGATCATTAATGGACAATGTTTAATAGTTAAGACAAGAAACAATAGTTATCACTTCCTCTGATGTTCTATTGATTAGAAGCATTCGTATTCATATTTAACTACAAAAAGAAAAATTGTAAGTATTGTTTTGTGTCCTCCAGAGAGAAGTTGATTGGACAGTCTGTTTGCAGTCTCTGCTATATTATTCTGAGTAATAATTTTTACGATCTAAAGTGAGTTTTGAATTTATACTTCCATTCTTTTCTCCAAGGAATGAGCACCTGGACTCAGTTCTTTTTGTTTAGTGTTTGTTCTGTTCATTAATCTTGCAGGCAGCATCACTTGTTCACTAGAAAATACTGTTAAGCACTAATAGATATTAGGGACTCTGGTAAACCAAAAATATTGTTTTGATCTTTATGTCTAAGTACTACTGTTCTTTGTAGTAAAGATGAGATTGGAGAGAAGATGTGGCAAATTTGAAGTTATTCAGTAATCTAGAGAAAAGGTAATGGTATCCTGAACTAATTTGGCATAAGGAAGAAACTGGGAAGAATTTGTGATAATATGGGGAAGAAGGAGGAGTCAGCAAAGTTTATTATTTTAAAAACCAGGTGAAATGTGGTTTTAGATGCTGAGTAACAAGAATATTAGGATTTGGTAGAAAGAGGATGGAGGGTTTAGTGTTGGGCGTACCAAGAATGAGGAAACTGTAAAACATTCAAGTAGATATGAGCAGGAGGTTCTCGGACATGGAATCAGAAACAATGTAGAGAGGTCTGGCCTATAGCTAAAAACCCAGGAGTTGAGGACATAATAAAATTCCAAGAGTAAATTAAATTATCAGAGAAGCATATAGAGTAAGAAGAGAAGGCTTGTGGCAAACACTAAGGATTGGAAATGGATTGGCAAAAGGGCAGGAAAGAGGCATCAGAGAGAGTAAAGAACAAGGAGGAAAACCCAAGACAGTGTGGTATTACAGAATCTAAGAGGAAGGAGCAATTCAAAAGAGGTAGTAGTTTAGAGTTTTAAATATAGTAACAGACAATGTTAAAATTTGCAAATTAATCTAGTGTTCTTTTACTAATCCTGACCTTTAAATCAGTTACATTATATCCGAGAATAAATGAATAACTCTTGGTTATTTCTTGTACAAAACTGGAAACATTGTCTCAAACTCTCTATTTCATAATCTTGTTAATGTACATTGTTTATTAAATACAATTTAAACATCACATCCCTTGCAAGTCAAACAATATCTTCTTTAGCTTGATGTCAGCTCCTAACAATCCTTGAAATAACATAGAAAATGAAATATTTTACAAAATTTTAGGCTATTCTTTATTACTTGGCTATGGAGAGCCATGTGTACTTACCCAACTACTCAGTCTTCCTGAGGTACACAAGGCTCAATGTCTCCTGCCTGGGTCCAAATTCAAGTATATCTAACATTTTCCATGCTATAATTATTTATAGATGGTCCTTCTATATTCCTGGACAGTTTTCACAGATCACTTTTGTGAGGAAATACCATGGACAGCGACATGCTTTTGAATACATCTACATTAGTGTGAACATTATACCTTCTGTAGGACTTCTGAGTTCGGATGTTTTCTCAAATCATTACTGGTTCTTCCTGTTTTCAGCACAATTATTGTTTAGATTTATGAGACCGTATCCTCATTTCACTTTTGTTTCTCACTATTTTCCTAATTGAAAAATACTTAACCAGTATACATTTTCAACTTCAAAATCCATCATTTTATTCAGTTTCAATTTACAGGAGTATATCTTCAAGTAATTTTCATAGGATCCATCCATCTCATGTCTTCTGAGCCTTTGTATATCAGCGAATTTATTTTCTATATCTTCATAACATTAGTTTCATTAATTGTGTGTTTATGTGTGTTTGCCATATTCTCTTTGTTAATCATCAAATTTTTAGCATGTGTTATGTTAGATGCTATATTAAGCCTAATTTTTTCTTTAGTAAATAGCTGAATTATTTTGCTTACCCTGACCACTTGTAGATATGAATCCTTTATAAAAATGTAACACAAATATGTTTACCATTACCGTGAATTTTTCTTTTAGCACATTATCTTTTCATGTCCGATTTTTTTGGTTTGGCTTATTAAAGAGTTTTTTTGGTTGTAACGTTTGGATGCCATTCATTTTACTCTGCACAAATGATTGTTTTCTTTGGTGACATCAAGTTCTTTAAACATTTCCATAAGCAAATTAAAATCTGATATAATGTTTAGATTATTTGCATTCTTGGTTTACTACCCTGGAAGGTAGTAATTAGTTCAAGAAGACTCTCCTTGAGGGGCCATTAAGGAACCCAATTTCCACCCATATTTTTATCCAAAAGAATATTTCCTTCATCTGTCATATATCAAAACTGGGCCAATACCTTGCCACATTCCAGTCAGAAAGAAAGGAGAAGAAAGAAAGGAAAGGCCAGGGAATTTTCTTTTAAGGTAGTTACTGAGAAATCCTGAATGTCTTTTCATTCGCATATAATTGTTAGGATCATAATTGCATCACCTCATTAGCTGAAAGAAAAGCTGGATAATGTCAAATTTACCTATACAACTATATGCTCAAATAAGACTATTACTGTGAAGGAAAGAGAAATAAATTTTGATTGCTCCAAGCTTTAATGATTCTGCTCACAATTCTTGCTCTTGTAATTTTTCCACAAGAAAATTTTCCTAAACAATACATACCAGCTGCCATGCTCCTTTTCTTGGAAGCAGTAAACATTTCCTCAATTTTTAACTATATCTTTGACAACTTATTGTTGACTTCACATTTCATAATATGATGCTGTATTTTCCTGCTTACACCATGCTCTGTCTTATTGTAGTCCCTAAATGTGCATAAATATGAAGGGCTGCTAGACTGAATTTACCTTGGACCCATTTAAACAATCACTGAAGAATTTATAGCATGAGAAATGAAAGGTTAGTGTTTTAGTTAGGTTTTCTCTCGTTGCTGGGACAAAATACCCAACACCCAAAGTTAGGGGAAGAAAGGTTTATTAGCTCACAGTTTGTAGAGGTTTCAGTCCACAGTCACCTGGGTCCGAGGCAGGGCAGCATGTCAGACAGGCAGCGAAGTAAGTGAGGAACACAAGGAATGTAGGCGGGGAATGCAAGCAAGCAGCTAACCAGCTTCTTCCTGTATCTTATATTTTATCCAGGCTACCTGTCTTTAGGGTGGGCAGTACTCCCACCCTTAATCCTAATACCCTTAATTTTAGTGTCACATCCTTGATCCCAGCAGAACCATGCCAAACAGATCAATGGATTAATTTAGTAACCACACACTCTAAATCCAGCTATCTCTTACCACATGAGGCTTTGAGGGTACATCTAGACACAAACCATAAGTTGGAAATGCAATCTGGAGGACATCTACCACTGTGTGCTGAATGACAATATACAGGATGGCCAGAGAGTTTGCAGGTCAGGTAGGAAGAAATAGGTTCCTCTCTACTACAGATGAAAATGAATTTTGGAGACAAGAGAAAAAAGAATTGAAAATTTATGACGATTTTCAGGTTTTGAAGTTCTTTTCTCATACTGTTTCTTCAAGTAGGGAAAAGTCACTTGATCAGTTACTCAGTAATTGCTTTTTTGCACAATTGCCACAATATCCTTTTAGGGTTACACATTTGACATATGCAACCATTATAGCTATGGTTAGTTCGTAGTCTTTTTCCAGGAGATGATTCTTAGAGGGGAGATCATGCTTATTCCCTCCATGTACATGGCAGAGTGCTACGTATTTTAGAAAAAGAAGTCTGCAAAATCTCTATGTGTTCCATATTTAGAGAAATAGTCTTGAGTTTTATAATGCCATTTTATTAGTATGTTGGATGATGTGGGAAATATGAAAATATATAAAGTAAAAATTCTTTATCCGTAAGCATACCAGTATACTTGCAGCAGTATAAAAGAGCTTCTGTTTACAAAGTAATTGCAATGAAGAATTTAGTATGCATAACAACAATAATATTTTATTTTTTAAAATAACATTTTAGAACTTCCTTTGGGATTGGTTTTTGCATGGGAAGTATATAGCTATTTTTGAAGATAAGTCATCTTTATTTCATGGAGGTACAGCAATGTATTTTCTTGTGTCAAGTTGCCAAAAGCATTTTGTTGCAAGTTTATTAAATATTATATACAAGCAAATTTTCTAATGCCACATATAGTTAAAAGTGATGTGACAAAATATGAAGAACCTGACTTTATTATATTTCAGTGAATGCAGAAAGAATAACCACAATCATAGCTGTTCTAGGCTAGGAAAACAAAGAATGTAAAATATGCTAATTAATATTAAGTTAATAAAATTCAAAGCAGTTTGTTTTGAAAATCTTGAAAATTATTTAATAAAATGTTAAATAGATTGCCAGGATACAATTTACCCAAGAAAAATTCTTGGAATGTGATTTTAATTAATATGAAATTTTCTGGAGTTGTGAATTTTACATAAATTTTGATTAAACAGAATAGATTTTATAGATAGAGCCAGATATATGTGAAAATTTATTAAATGATAATTATAAACATAAAAAAGACTTAGATTACTGTTTCATACTTGTATTAGTTATTTTTTTTCATCATTGAGATACTTGCAATTTAAAGCAGGTGAGACTCTTGCTTTTTCTGCCTCATAGTTTCAAAAGATTCAGTCCATAGTTGGCAAGGATCCAAGGCAGAAATAGCATGATGGAAAAGTATAGCGGGAAGCTGCTTATATCATAGCAACCAAGAAGTAGAGAGAGAAGGGAGGGACCAGAACTGAGAATACACCCTTCCAAGTCATGTCCCCGAGGAACCACCCCCCTTCCAAACAGTCCCTATTTCCAAACATGAGACTGTTAGGGAATATCTTAGATCTAAACCATAACATTCTGCCTTGACCTTCAGAATGCTCACTCACATCCATCTCATTATGCAAAACCCATTCAGTTATTCCTAACAGTCGTCAAAATCTTAACAGTTCCAACCTTGCTAAAAATTTCAAGTCCAAAGTCTCTTCTGAGGCTCAAGGCAAACTCTTAACTGTGACCATTGTAAAAAGCAGAAACAAAGAGAACATTCATAGCCAACAATAGCACAGGATTGACATTCCTGTTCCAAAAGGGAGGAATAAAGAACTAGAATGAAATTGGACCAAAGCAAAACTGGACCCAAGAAGGCAAACATTAAATGCTATAGTTCAATATCCAGCACCAGAAGCAGGTTGTGGTGAGGTGTGAACTTGGCAGCCCTGCCGTTATAGTCTTGCTGGTTGCAGCCCACATGACCTCTTTCTTTGACTGGCTCTGCTCACTGCCTGTGGCTTTCCTCAGCAGACATTCCATGTTCCTGGCATCTGTGACATACTGGAGTCACCACTGCACCTTCTCACTCTTACAGTTTCATACACTGTTCTCACATGGGT
>PVJO010013229.1:0-52596 GCA_004026905.1 Hystrix cristata
GGGGTCTGGAGTTGCGTTTTGCTTCTATGTCTGGTCATTTTCTTTGTATACATATGTAATTTACCCCTCTTAGTTTGTTCTCCGAGTTGGTTTGATATTTTCTTTGTATGAGGTTACAAAAAGATAGGTAATAGCGTCCTCCTCGGGAATGTCTGTTTTTGCGGTTTCTTCTGGGTATATGTGTTTCTTGGATCTTATGACCTTTAGTCCTCCAGGGTTATCTTCAATGACAAGGTCATGGTTGGTTCTACTTGGTAATGGTGACTTCAGAGAGGGGAAGGGAAAAGAAAGTAACAAAGAAAAAAGCTAAAAGAGGGACAATGGGAGAAGAAAGAGGAGGAAAAAACAAACGTACAAACAACAACAACAAAAAAACAACAACAACAACAGCAAAAATAAAGTCTGGTAAAGTCTGGGGGGGAAAGCAGAAGACAGTGTTACCCTGTTGAGTCCCCGACCTTATGCATATATGTTGATGGATCCAGACCCTGCCGGTGCGCTGGCGGGCTCCACGCCCCCGGTGGTGTAGTGGGCGTGTGGGCATGTCCGCAGACTGCCCGTGAACCTGTCTCACCTCAGCCGGCGGTATTCTCCTGTTTAGAAGGCTGCTCACGCAGTCCCAGGTGTCTCGCGGGAACTGGGCCCATTTCATTAGTCTTTTGTATTGTTCTTTTCAGTCTTATTTATGTCCGTTCTGATACTATTTTTTCTATTGTTTTTAGGTTTGATTTGTTCTTGTTTCTCTGAGACCTTGAGGCACATTATTTGGTTTATTTATTTGAAATCTCATGTCTTGGGCATACTGTCTACATTTTCTCTTGTTGATTTCTAGTTTCATTCTGTTGTGATTTGATAAGATGTAAGAAATTATTTCAGTTTTTCAGTATTTGTTAAGGCTTGATTTATGGCCTAAAATGTGGTCTATTTTGCAAAAAGTTTCATGTCCTGATGAAAAGAAAATATATTCTGCAGCTGTTGGATGGAATATTCTGTAGATGTCTGTTAAGTTCATTTGATCTATAGTGTAATTTAACTGATGTTTCTTTGATTTTTTTGTTGTTGTTGTTATTGTTCAGGATGATGTAGCTATTGGTGAGAGTACATGTTGAAGGCACCTGCTGTTACTACATTGGAGTCTGTCTCTCCCTAGTGTCATGTAGTGTTTATTTTCTAAAATTGGGTGCTCTGATGTTTGGTGTATACTTGTAGTAAGTTATATCTTCTTGGTGTATATATATTTATAATCATTATATCTTGTTCCCTCTTAGTATGTAGTGTTTCTTTTAGTCTATTCTGACCAATTTTGGCTTGAAATCCATTTTGTTGCATATGAGTACGGTGTATATATATGAATGTACAGCTACTCCTCTGCTTGCTTTTGGAGTCCATTTGATTGGAATGTCGTTCTTTTTTTTTTTTTTGGAATGTCATTCTTCATCCTTTCATTTTCAATCTGTGTACGTCTTGCCAGTGAGGTAGTTTCTTGAAGACAGCAGAAAGTCGAGCCTTGCCTTCTAATTCAGTTGGCTATCCACATATCTAACTGGAGAATTAACACTATTTACATTCAGGGTTATTATTGAAAGACATGTACTAATTCCTTTCATTTTGTTGCTTTTCTTTTGGTTCTTTTGAGTAATTTATGTTTGTTTCTTTCCTTATTCATCTCACAAGTTTGATAGTTTACTGAAATAATCATGCTTTATTCTTTCCTGTTTCTTCTTTGTTCATCTACTCCTCTAGTTAGATTTATTCTTTCCCGTGCTCTTGTGGTTGTTTATATTGCTTCCTCATTTGGCTCATTTGGATGTAAGATTCCTTTGAATATCTTCTATAATGATGGTTTAGTGGTTTTTAATTCTTTATAAGTGATTTGGCACTTCTTTCTTGCAACTTTGAATGTTTTTTCTGTTTTCTGAACTTTTGACAATTTGACTATAATAGGTCATTGAAAAGTTCTTTTATGGCCCCACCTATTTGGTGTTCTAAATGCTTCTAGAATTTGGGTGTTCATATCCTTCCAAAGATTTGAGAAATTTTCTGCTATTATTTCGCTGAATAAGTTTTCTGTCATTAATGTGTATCTCAACTCCTTCCTTGAAACTTATGATTCGTAGGTTTGGTCTTTTAATGTTGTCCTAGAGATTTTGTATGTTCCATTCATAGTTTCTTTTTTTCTCCCCCTATTATTATCTGAATGTGCTGGTTCATCTACCTTGTTTTCAAGCCCTGATATTCTTTCTTCTGCTTGATCTAGTCTGTTGGTGAAGTTTTCAGCTGTGTTTTTTATTTGGCATACAGTATTGAGATTTTCACTTCTAAGATTTCTGTTCGGTTCTTTTTCAGAATCTCTTATCTCTTTATTGAATTGATCCTACACCGTCTTAATTCATTCAGCTGTTTAATTGTGTCTTCTTGGAACTGGATGGGTTTTTTTGGGGGGTTGCTGGCGATTGAACTCAGGGCCTTGGGCTTGCTAGGCAAGCACTCTACCACTGAGCTAAATCCCCAATCCCTGGATGATTTTTTTTTAAAGTATATGTGCTGGCAAAGCAAGCACTGGATGATTATTTTTAACATCATTCTTTTGAACTTTTTCTCTGGTTTTCATCCACTTCAGCCTCTCTGGAGTGATTTACTTGAGAGCTATGAACTATTGGAGGAGTCATGTTGCCTTGTTTTTTTCATGTATCTTGTGTTTCCATGTTGAAAATTGTGCATCTTTTGGGACGGATCTCTTCCATTTCAAGTAAAGGCTTTCTTAAGGAACAGTCTTCTCTTGACAATGTGTTCAGGTATATCAATTTGTTGTATAGCATTGACTTTAATTAGAGGTAGACTTTGTGGTCTGGTTTCTCCATTACTTCATTGGCTGTGATTAGTAGCATTTAACACAGAGTACTATGTCAGAACCTGAAGGTCCTGTTTTCTCTGTTGGTCTCACAAGAGTGGGACCCACTAGTGCTCAGGTTGTTGTGCTGCAGACAGTGGAGTATACAGATATACCTTCTGTGATTACCCCCCCAGTCCTATCAGCAATGTATGGTCTGAAAGGGTATGGGACTGACTTACACCAAGGTCCCTCATAGGTACAGTGTCTTCCACAGTTCTTCATATTCTCTCTTCTGATGCTGTAGGTATGGGTGTTCAGGGGTGGATCTTTAGGGCCCCCTATTTTTGCCTACTTGAGGCCTGATTGTCAGCTGGGGCTTTTTCCTCTCCTATTCTTTAGGTTGGGGTATTCACTAAGGTTGGAGCAGGGCTGAGTTGTTGGAGTAAGGTGGAGTAAGGTATGATTTCTCTTAGCTAGGTTGGAAGTTTAGCTCAGCAGCAAAGCCTCCACCTAACGTGCTTTAAGTGCCGGGCTCAATTCCCAGCACACAGTAATAACCATAAACACAAGCAAACCAGTTGCAGAAATAATGTGAAAACGAAGTAAAAGCCACAACATTCAGAACACTACCAACAATAGGAATGATGGGGTAAAATTAATGTAAAATAAACTAATAAGTTAAAAATGGTACACCTGAAATTAAGAGAGAAAAGAAAGAAGAAAAACCAGGGAAAGGGACAGCAAAAGAAAAATCATAAAAGGAGAAAGCAGGGGAAAGGCAGAAAGTACAAGCAATGATATAAAGAGTAAAATTTTAAAAATTAAATATTACAACAAAAGAATAAGAGTAAAGACAAATACGCGTGTGTGTATATATATGTATATATGCATGTATGTATAAAATAATGCAAAAAAAACTTAAAACATGAAAGTATTGTCTCATATGTTTATTTTTCCCTCTTGGCAATTTCTTAAATTTTACAAACAGGGAGGGTGAGATTGTCAGAGCATGTTGTTCCACTAGTATCATGTTGAATAAAAGTGGTGAGAGTGGAAATCCTTGTCTTGTTCTGACATTAAGGAGAAAGCATTCAATCTTTTAGTATTAAATACACTGTCAGCTGCAGTTTTTCCTTAGATATTCTTTTTTAAATTGAAGAATTCCCATTTATAGTTTTTTGAGAGTTTTTAAAATCAGAAATGATCTTAGATATTTTCAAATGCATTTTATGTGTCTGTCAAGATGAGCATAAGGTTTTTCTTGTTTTTTCTGTTTTAAATTTTAATTTGTTAATATGGTGATTTATATTGATGAATTTTCAAGTGTTAAACCAGCTACGCATTTTTGGGATTAACCCTAGTTGGTCATGCTATATGGATACTTTCTAAGGTTTGGGTTTTATTTATTAAAAAAATTTAGAATATTTTGTATTTATGTTTATGTTCATAAGAGAGATTGGTCTGAAGTTTTCTTTTTTTGTAATACCTTTGTCAGTCCCCATTACACCAGAGTAATGCTGGCCTTATGTGTTGGGGAAGTATTTCTTCCACTTCAGTTTTCTTGGAGAGTTTGTAGAGAATTGGTATTATTTTTTCCTTAAATGATTGAAGTAATTCACCATTGAAGCCACCTGAGCCTGACCTTTTGTTTATGTAAAAGTTTTTAACTACAAATTCAATTTCTGTAACAGACATAGAGCTGTTCTGATTGACTGTTTCTTGAGTGAGTTTTGGTAATTTATGTTTTTCAAGAAATTTGGTTTATTGGCATGACATTTTTATAGCATTTTTTGTCCTTTTACTATCTGTGAATTTGTAGTGGGGTTGTCTCTCGTTCTTGATATTTGTGTCCTTTCTTTTTCTAGCTATTGTGGTTGCCCGGAAGTTTGTCTTCTGGCTTCTGAGCCATTTATACTATTGTTTCACACAATACCTATGGTGTCTTCCCTCAGGCAAAAAGTTGGAGAAATGAATGTTTTGCTAGGTGCCTTACCCTTTTGGCAATTATAGACTTTCATCTACTTTTGGCCATTGTTCTCTAGGGCCTTCAAATAGTTTTGGGGTTTTGTTTGCTTGTTTTTTTCTAATCAACATCCAGAGGTTGTAGTTTCTATAAGAAGGTTTTTGCCCAGTGATGAAGATGGAATCTCTTGGCTTTTGGTTTTGTGGCTTTTATTCTAGCAAAATGAGATGTATTTTAATAACTGTAATTCAGGTGTAGAATTGGATAATTTAGCAGCACTCTTTTTCATTGTTGCCTTTGTTGCATCTAATAGGGAATAGCTCCATCAAATATTTACGATAAATTAATGGAGTTAGAGAAAAGTGAAAAGCAGTGTTGGGTTAGCTCTTTTTAAAATGTTGTTAGTGGGAGAAGCCATTATCACTTTAAACATTAAGCACTTTGAATACTGAGTATGTCAAGCTTCTGAATGATTTTGAGTGCTTTTGCTTGTCATCGGGAAATTTTTCAAGAGAAAAATTATGAAAATGATATTTTAAGACTGAAAACAAAACATTTTCAATTTTGCAATGCATTTTATACCTAATAAATTAGTTTTCAGTCATATCAATGTTATGATACTTAAATATTTTATTTGTAGTGGAGTTTCTTCTGATCATGTTGGTATAGATTGCAATTCTAATTGAAAGACACTGGGATAATTCATTTTAGGGCTTTGGACTTCAGTCTGATATTTACTGAGCAGCTATTAGAACCACTTGCTGTTCTAGGTGCAGCAGGTTCAGTGGTAAATGAGGAGCTTATATTCTTTGGGGATCAGAAATCTGACTCTGTTAACGCTCTGTGGATGGTCAGACTCACATTTACTTTCCCCAATGCCAATTTGTTCATTTGAAATGAGAACTACAACTGTTAATTAGACAGTGAGGTCAAACTGAGAAATTAGTGCATTTTCTCTTTATAGACAAACCACATGGGAAGCCAAATTACAATGACAAGGTTGCTTGGTGAGAATGGAATCAAAACAAAGGGACTTGGTTAGATAATCCATGATTAGGATACACCTGCCACAGGGACTATTTGGGTTTCCCCTTGGTAGTGCTGAGTAGTAAAGCTTGCCAATGTCTGGGTGTTTAGGCTTATTTCTATGCTGACCATTTTCCTTTGTTCACTCGATTTTTTACAAACCAAACTACAGTACAATTTACTAAATGACAAGCACGTTATAGGCCTGCTTCCCAAGATTTGAAAGCAAATTTTAGATTATCTTTAGAAGCATTCAGAGGCCTCCTAGATTCTGGGTCTAGGAACACATATTTAGACAGTCTCTTGTTTCATTTCAACAAGGTTTGACCTTATCTGTTTTTCAGATAGATTTTGCTTCTGAAAGAGGCCTTTTTTTTTTTGTATCTATGATGTGGAGGGGATGTTTGAATCCCTTAGAGTTATTCCTATGTACTGCCAATAATACAGCTTTACTCTGTTGAAGTAGTTACAGATTTTACTCCTGTACTTCATATCACTTACTGTTCTTAAGATCAGTTCCTACTTAGACCATGTTTCAGTGGGAGAGACTGGTCGATGTGTTGTGGTAAAATGTACTTATTTGGGAATGTAGTAAATATCTAAATTTAAATTTAAAGTCCTGGAACCTAAACATACATCTTTGATTTTTTAAAATTAGAGGACATACTAGAATTCCCTGTAAAAGATTCAGGAAACTTGAAAAGTAATTGCTTTCAAGGAGAAATCAAATGCCTTGGGATGTAATGGAGACTCAGACATTGGAATTGTAAGCCAAATTCACTTGCTAGATTCTTATATTATTCCTTCAGTTATTGTCTGTACAGTGGCTGTTCACAGTCAGGGTTAAAGTACCACCTAGTTTGCTATTTAGAAAAGCAAACAGTGCTGAGACCCAACAATAGCCATGTTTGTCATGTTCTCAGTACCAGTGTAGTGGTATCACAGTTCATATGTCCATTAAAATGTATGGCCAGTCAGCAAGGCTTTGGCAGGTGCCCATTTGCAAGTACCTTGAAAGCAAAGATTGTAAAAGTGACCATAGTGGTAGCAGCAGTTAGGATATGTATATGTAGCACTTTGTAGTTTTTCAGAGCCTTTCATCTGAATTACCAAATTTGAATTTCATAAGTACAATATAGAATGTGTAGGTTTATTAGTAAGGATTTCTCCTTTTTAGTTAGCCATAGCCTATACTCTTTTCTTCTGTAAACTTTTGGCCTGAAAAATGGTAAAAATCTATTTTCCTACTTGAATTGCTGACAAACTTTCTTTTATTGGCAAATATAGTTGTTTTGTGGAATTTTAAATTACCTCTAAGGCTTACCACCAAGTTGATCTTTTGACATAAAAAGCAAAACTAAAATTTAATTTCTGACTTTTTTGTATGGTGACTATCCTTTAAAAACTTGTTGATTTTTTTTTTTTAGGCTAGTAAAAATACTAGACCATTGTCTTCTTTTTTTCAGACCCTACAGCATTCTTTCTTAATATACATTCCAGTTAATAAATACTTTGCTAAAATCTCAGTGTTCTAGATCTACACTTACCTGTATGGTAGTCATTAGTTATAAGTGTATATTAAATTTCAATTGAAATTTTACTTACATGGTCATATTAACCATGTTTCATGTATTCAGTAGACATGGTAGCCACTAGCTACGTAAATAAATTATTAAAAACTTTTTAAAAATTCACTTCCTAAGTCACACTAGCCACATTTCAAGTGATCAGTAGCCATTTGAGGCTACTGGCTATTGTCACTAGAGATATAGAAGATTTCCTTTCCCATGGAAAGTACTATTGGACATCAGTATTCTGGAGACTCTAATTTCTACTTAGTGTTTTGGTGGAAAGTATGACATTAAATAATTCTGCCGTTGTTTATGATTTTATCTGCAAATTTTTATTCCTAAGTACATTTACTGAGCCTGCATAGATAACATAAAATATGTATTTTAAGTATACTTTTTAAAATGTACATAAACTTTATTTTAGTACTTCCTAGGATGTATGTATAAGAGTTATAGGTAAGCAACAATAAAAATTAAAGTAGAAACTAATGTGATAATAGAAATGTCTAGTTTTTCTTCCCTTCTCTGAAATACAACAGAAAAGATAGGTGTCAGTATACTATTCTGCACTTACTAGAAAATGTGCAGCCATCATATAAGAAAAAGTGACCAGGTGACAATAATGTTTTATTTTTAAGTAGAGTTTTGCTGTTACTCAAGCTCATTTCAAGTGACAGTAATCTTAAAATACTTCACAGAGTGAGATTTCATGATACAAAAATTCAGGTCAGTTGTACTCTCATGAAATTAAATACTAGCCAGGAAATTTAGCTTTTCATAACTGGAGAATTTCTCAAGTGTGAAGGTTACATTAAAAATTTGATATCACTTGTTGCATTTTATAAGTATTATGAGTTTAGTAAGATGTTGAGCATATCCTACTTTTTTCTTTCTACTTACATAGTCATATTGTACAGATTTAAAGAAAAATACCCAGACATCAAGGACTGTATTTTAGCCATTGTTGATTCAGGGAATGTCAGGTTTAAAAGTACAGGATCCTACAATATATTCAGATTAAGATGGGCAAAACATTTGGAGAAATATCTTTGTTCTGTGCCTGTGTAAGAGACTTCTCATGAGTGGCTAAATATATTGGAGAAACATATCTATTGTAAGTGATCAGCAGTGTGCTGTGATACGGGATGGGATTATGTAGGTCTTATTCAAGGGCTTTTGCAGAACAGAGATATCTGGATACACTGAGTTCCAGATAGAGAAAACTGTATGAATTTGAAAGACGTGATCATTTTTAGTAAAAATGTTTAAGGAATTTTGCAAAACAGTGATATCTGGGTACACTGAGTTCAGATAGATTGAGAAAATTGTATGAATTCGAAAGCAGTGGTCATCTTTTATAAATACAAGAGCAAAATACTATGAATACTGGTAGTTGTATTTAATTCTTTTTTTACTTGTAAAAGCCAACATTTGCTTGTAAGGTGAGACAGTATTAAAACCCTTCAAAACAACTTTTTAAATTAAGTGATAATAAAGATTATATATATTCAAGATATACAGTGTGATCTGATATATGTGTACAGTGTGTAATGATTACCACAGTCAAATTAATTAGAGCATCTATTACTACCCATGTTGTGCCTTAGATACCCATAACTTGGTTATTTTTTATTTTTGAGTTGATGTATAATACTTGTACTTATTAATGGGGTATAGTATTATAATTTGACATATGTATATAATGTGTAATGATCAAATCAGGGTACTTAGCATTTTTTTCAAATATAATTTCTCTGTGTTGAGAACCTTTAAACCCTCCTTGTTATTATGAAGTATATAAAAAATCGTTATAGATAATAGTTATAGAAGGTTGTGCTATAGAACATTAGAATCTATTTTCCCATCTATTTTAATACCTACTTTCTAATCTCTATCCTTCTTCCTCCCCCTTCCTATCCTCTAAATAACCTCCATTCTGCTCTCTATTTCTATGGAATCAACTTTTTTTAGCTTCCATAAATGAGTGAAAACATGCAGTATTTGTCCTTCTATGCTAGACTTATTTCACTTAACGTAAGATCCTCCAGTTCTATCCATGTTGCTGCAAAGGACAAGATTTCACCCCTTTTGACTGTTGAATATATGCAGGATTATCAAAAAATAAAGTGAATATTTAAACTTTAAAAATTTGTTACTGTAAAAGACACATTACTATTAATTCCCTCAGAATATTCCCCTTCCCTTTGTACATACCTATTCCATCACTCTTAGCAATATCTTACTGTAACAAGGTTTTAAAATTGTTTTTTTAAATTCACTGTATTTTTTGATCACCCTTCTATTTCATTGTGTGTACGTATATCACATTTTAAAAGCTCTTCATTCATCTCAGTTGAATCCATGTTTTGGCTATTGTGAATCTCTTAGATACACTGATTTCCTTCCCTTTGGATATATACCCAGTTGTGGAATTGCTGGATCATATGGTAATTCTGTTTTTAGTTTTTTTAATACCTGTGCTAATTTATATTACCACTAATATTTTGTAAGAGTTCCTTTTTCTCCGCACCCTCACCAACATTTGTTAATTTTTAATAATGCCTTTTCTAACTAGGGTGAGAAGATACCTCATTGTAGTTTTGATTTGCATTTTATGATGATTAGTAATGTTGAACTTTTTTTCATGTACTTGGTGGTCATTTATGTATCTTCTTTTGAGAAGTGTCTGTTCAGATTATTTGCCCACTTTTAATTGGATTTTAAAATTTTTCTTAGTTTTAGTTTTACTCTGACATCATTCAAATTCTCTAAGTGATATGAACCCTCGGGCTGGGGATTTAGCTCAGCAGTTAGAATGCTTGCCTCCCAAACACAAGGCCCTGAATTCAATCCCCAGCACCAAACAAGGATGAAAGAAAGAAAGAAAGAAAGAAAGAAAGAAAGAAAGAAAGAAAGAAAGAGAGAAAGAGAGAAAGAGAGAAAGAAAGAGAGAGAGAAAGAGAGAAAGAGAGAGAGAGAGAGAGAGAGAAAGAAAGAAAGAGAAAGAAAGAAAGAAAAGGGAAAGGAAAGGGAAAGGAAAGGAAAGGAAAAAGGAAAGGGAAGGAAGACAGAAAATGATATGAACCCTTTTTAGGAGATTGGCTTATAAATATTTTCTCCCATTCTGTAAATTCTCTTCACTCTGTTTCTTTTGCTGTGCAGAAGATTCTTAATTGGATACAGTCTCATTTGTCTAGTTTTGCTTTTGTTGCCTGTGTTTTTGGGGGCTTAGTCAGAAAAATCTTTGCCTTGGTCAATGTTTTGAAGTTTTTCCCTTATGTTTTCTTCTAGTAGTTTCATACTTTCAGGTCTTACATTTAGGTATTTGATTCATTTTGAGCTGATTTTTGTAAATGGTAAAAGGTGAGCATCTAGTTTCATCCTTCTGCACATGCCTATCCAGTTTTCCCAACACTGTCCTATTCAAGAGACTCTCCTAATATATGCTCTTAGCATCTTTGTAAAAAATTGTTTGGCTGGAAGTACATGGGTGTTATGGCTTGTGTCTAGATGTCCTCCCAATGCCTTATGCTGTCATGGATGAGGCTTTTCAAAAGAGGCTGGATCTAGGGTGTGTGATACTGGGATTAAGGGTGTATGATTACTGAATTAGTCTGTCGATTGGTTTGGCATAATTCTGGGTGTGAATGGGAAGACCCACCCTGGATGTGGGTGGTACCACCCAAAGGGCAAGTAGCCTGGAAGGGATGAAAGGGAGAGGCAGGCTGCTGCTGTTGCTTCCTCGCTACTTTGTGGTTTTGCTGCCTTCCTGCCTTTCTGCCTTCTGCCCAGCATGAACTGTTTCTCCCTCTGCAGTGCTCCTCTGCCATGCCACTGACACCTCTACAGACTGTGAGCCAAAATAAACCTTTCCTCCTTTAACTTTGGGTATCAGGTATTTTGTCTCAGCAAGGACAAAAGTAACTAATGCAGTGGTTAATTTCTGAATTTTTTATGTTTTATTGGATTGTCTGTTTTTATGCCAGCACCATACTGTTTTGATTACTATATTTTTATGGTATTTTTTGAAGTCAGGTATTGTGATGTCTCTAATTTTATTCTTTTTGTTCAGGATTGCTTGGGGTATTCTGAGTATTTTGTGGCCTTATGTTAATTTTGTGATTAGTTTTTCTAGTTATGTGAAGAATGTCATTGGTATTTTGGGGGGGCTCATTGGGTCTGTAGATTGCTTTGGGTAGTATGGACATTTTAACAGTGTTACTTGTTCCAATCCATGAGTATGGAATATCTTTCTGTTTTTGTGTCCTTTTCTTCAATTTCTTTCATCAATGTTTTATAATTTTTAATTGAGACATTTTTCAATTCATTGGTTAATTTTATTCCTGTGTATTTTATTTGATTCTTGTGAATCGAATTGGTTTTATTTATTTTTAGTCAGCTTGTAATTGGTATATAAAAATGCTACTACAACTAGAGGTTCCATTTGACCCAGCTACTTCTCTGCTTGGTATCTTCCCAGAAGAATTAAAAACATCGTACCACAGTGATATATGTACAACCATGTTTTTTTTTTCTTTTTTTTTTAACCAAGAACATGTATGGGTACAATGTACATATAATGGTTACATTCATCACATTTATTTTGTACCTGTACATGATGCATCTTGGTTCTCCCCCCTCTTCCCCGCCCTTCCCCTCTATTCCTTTCCCTATTTACAGCAGGTACATTCACATTTCTCCATGAATTCCCTTTCTTTTTTCTATCCCTCTTTTCCCTTCCTGCTTCCCCCCCATCCAATGCCCCTCTCCTTAGAATATTATCTTCCTTTTAGATTATATCTATTACACCTCTTCGTCCTTTTTTACATCCATGGTTTCTCATATCAGAGAAACAATTTGATGTGTACTCACAAGTGTCCGATTTATTTCACTTAATAGTATGTTCTCAGGGAACATCCATTTACATACAAATGACTCTAGTTTATCCTTTTTTATGGCAGTGTAGTACTCCGTTGTGTAGAAAAACCACATTTTCTTTAGCCATTCGTTTGTTGTTGGGCATTTAGGCTGTTTCCAAGACTTAGCTATTACAAATTGTGTTGCTATAAACATGGTTGTGCATACATCCCTGTGGTATGAGGATCCCAGTTCTTCTGGGAAGATCCCCAAAGGGGGGATAGGTGGATCAAATGGAACCTCTAGTTCTAGTTGTTTGAGGAATCTCCATATTGATTTCCATAGTGGCTGGACCAGTCTACATTCCCACCAACAATAGAGGAGGGTTCCTTTTTCCCCACAGCCCCACCAGCATTTGTTACTGGTTGATTTTTTCATAAACGCGGTTCTTTCTGGAATGAGATGGAATCTTAATGTTGTTTTGAAATTAAAAAGGCAAATAAATATAAGAAAAAGTGTTTAACATCATTTGTATAACCATGTTTATAGCAACACAGTTTGTAATAGCTAAGTTTTGGAAACAACCCAAATGCCCAACAACTAATGAATGGATAAAGAAGATGTGGTTTTTCTATACAATTACGCTGCCATAAAAAAGGATAAACTTGAGATATTTATAGGTAAATGGATGTTCCTTGAGAACATACTCTTAAGTGAAATAAATCAGACACACATGAGTATATATCAAAATCTCTGGTATGAGAAACCTTAAGTGTAAATAAGGACAAAAAAGTATAATAGATACTAAGTAAAAGAAAGATAATATTCAGTAGGGAGGAGGATTAGAAAGACAGGAGGGGGAAAAGAAGGAAAGGAAAAAGAAAAGAAAGGGAAAAAGGAGAAAAATGTAAATAAAGCTACTGTAAATAGGGAAGGGAGGGGGAGTGGAAGGGTGGGGTGGGGAAGAAGGGAGGGAAACCAAGATGTATCATGTACAGGTACAAATTAACTACGATGAACGTGATCACTATGTATACAGTGTACCAATACATGTTCTTGGAAGTAAAATTTTAAAAAATGCTACTGGTTTTTGTATTTTTTTTTTTAAATCTTACAGCCTTACTGGATTCATTTGTCAGTTCTAGCACTTTTTTGGTGCAGTCTTAAAGGTATTCTACATATAAGAGCATGTCATCTGCAAACAGAGGCAATTTGACTTGTTCCTTTCCAATTTGGATGCACTTTGTTTCTCTTCCCTAATTTTTCCGGCCAAGACTTTTTGTACTGTGCTGAATAAGAGTGGTAAAAGTAGACATTGTTATTTTAGACCTCGTTTGTCTTATAACTGAACATTTGTACCCCTTGGCTAACTTCCCCTGTTTCTCCCACTCCCTAAGCCCTCGTAACTGCTATTCTAATCTTCTCTTCTATTAGTTGATATTTTAGATTCCTTATATAAGTATATATAGTATTTGTCTTTTGTGTATCTGCTACTTTAAGTTAGCATAATGTCCTCTAGGTTCATCCATGTTCTCACAAATGTCAAAATTTCTTTTATGGGTGAAAAATAGAGTCTGCAAAAACCTGTGTGCACCAGGAAGAGCAAAACTTGTATAAATATATTAATACTAAATTTATTGAGACATCATGAGATTAATACAAGTTGTATTTGGCGTCTACAATTACAAGAGGTGCTCAAAGTGGTGGTCATTAGCTTCCAGACATTTATTAGTACAGCAAACTGCTGGAAGTGTGTATACATTTTTTGGTAGAAGCTCTATATATTCTATGTGTTCTTGTGTGTATGTATTACATTTTCTTTATCCATTCAACTGTTGATGGTCACTTACCCTCTTTCTCTGAAAATAAGACCTTGCTGGAAAATAAGCAGCCTTGAAAACTAGAAATCAAAAATGCCAGCCCCAGTCAGCCTATCCTTGCCTCACCTGCCATCACTATTCTCTTGCTCAGTGGCTACTCTGTAAGTCAGGTAAGGCATGAACTAAATGAAACAATTCACAAAATGAAAAGACAATCACAGCCACAATGATATTCTATCTCATACTGTTTAAGGATGGTTATTAGCAAGATAACAAAAACAAAACAAATATATAATAAGTGTTAGTAAGGGTGTGGAGAAAAGGGCATCTTTCTGTGAAAAAAAGTCACTGTAATTTTGATGGGGATTGCATTGACTGTGTAGATTACTTTGGATAGTTTAGATATTTTAATATTCTCAATTTAAGGCCAGATAAAGATGCTACAAGAAGATAAAGTTACAGACAAATATTTCTGGTGATCATAAATGCAAAAATCCTCAGTAAAATCTGAGCAAACTGCATCCAATAGTGTCTTAGAAGGATTGTGCACTGTGGTGAAGTGGAATTTATCCCTGCAGGGCAGGAATGGCTCAGTATTCACAAATCAATACACATTAACAGAATGAAGGATAAAAATCATACTATAATCTTAATAGATTTAGGAAAATCATTTGACAAAATTTAACATCCTTTTGTGATGAAAACTATCAATAAACTAGATATAAAATGAACTCACCGGGCCAGGGATTTAGCTCAGTGGATAGAGTGCTTGCCTTGCAAGCATGAGGCCCTGAGTTCGATCCCCGGTACCCCCCAAAAAAAAAAAAATGAACTCACCTATACACAATAAAGGCCACATATGACAGGCCCACAGCTAACATGCTCAACAGTAAAAAGCTGAAAGCTTTCCTCTAAGGTCAGGAACAAGACAGAGATGCCCACCCTTGCCACTTCTGTTCAGCATAGGTCCACAAGTCCTAGCCAGAGCAGTTAGACAAGAGAAAGAAAAGATACATCAGAAAAGAAGAAGTTAAAACTGTCTTTGCAGAGGATGTGTCCTTATGTAGAAATCCAAACACTCCACCAAATAACATTAGAACTAATAAATGAATTCAGCTAAGTTACAGGATACAAAATCAACATACAAAAATGAATTACATTTATATATACTGACTATTCAAAAAAGATTAAGAGAACAATTCCACTTACAGCAACATCAAAAAGAGTAAAATATGGGCTGCAGATGTAGCTCAGTGGTAGAGGTGCTTGCCTAACACGTGTGAAGCCCTGGGTTCCATCCCTAGTATCCCCCCCACCCCACCCCAAATAATGAAATAGGAATAAATTTAACCAAAGATGTGGAAGGCCTGTACACTAAAAACTATAAATCATTGATGAAAGAAACTGAAGAAGACACAAATAAATGGAAAGGTATTCTGTGTTTGTGGGTTATTTGAAGGCCTTTCCACTAGTTGGGGTGATATGTGTAATGTTCACATAGCAAATATTCCAACTCTTATTTCTATATTCATTTTAGACATTCATGGCTGAAGTAACAGCTTGTTAGGAGCATAAGTATAGAAAAGAGATTTTTATTCATATTTAAAGAACATCAGTAATAAAAACATTTCCCTAGCTGTGACAAAGAACAGCCTTTGTTTAAGGGTTAGGTATGTCTAAGGAAATGACTCTTGTTAAAAACTAAGGAATAAAATATAATTCATCTTATCTTGTGTAAGGAAAATTGTCCTAACTTGCAAGCTGCTGAATGCCTAATTTACATTTAAAGCTGAAGTAATGAAGCCTTTATTTTTTGCCAGAAACTCCCATTTCTCTCCCAAATATATTCTCTCTCAGGAAAAAAGCGCACTATTTTGCGTGGCAATGTGTCTTTGCTGATGCAGAAAAGCAACATAATTCAGGATGAAGGATTAATTTAAACTTTCTTATGTGCTCTTTTGCAGATAATTAAAATTATTTCTAGGGATCAAAAGGTGGGTTTGCTGAGCACGCCAAAAAGGATAGCTTTATCCTGGTAAATAAAGGAAGGATATAGTCTTTTTTTTTTTTTCTCATTAAGGGCAAGAGGTTTCTAAAATTGTCATGAATATAGAATTTAAGTCTGATAACTTGAAACCTCATGGAAACTGTAGCCTCAAGGAGTACGAAGTTGAGGGTGTATCTATGGAAGCTTTTAGGAATAAACAATACTTAGATTTATTAAAATAAATCATATAAATGTAAAACAAGTGGCTCTTTAATTAATACTCTTGTTTAGAAGAGATACTATCTTTTTCCAATTTAGTATCTCTTGTTTAATTGAATATGTGCTTTGTTGCAGATAACAAACATGCTTCAAGATGCTTCTGTCTTCCACCTTGGCCGATTATTTTTTTTTTCTAACTATTAATCATCTTTCTGATTTTCAAACTCAGAAATTGTTGGTGTCCATCTCCCTGGGACTCCCCACTCACATCCCATTCACCTTTCCTACCCCCACTGCTGATTCTTCGATGCCATCAGTATGTGCCTTCCTTCTAAAAATCTTTATGTGTGTTCTGACTTTAGCTTTTACCTTCCTTTCCTATTTTCAAACCCTGCTTGATCTTTCTCTAATTATCCCCAACAGGATTGAATCATAGTTTGTGCAATTTGCATATACTGAACCTGAATGAAATTTTAGAAGTTGCCCAAAAAATACACTGAAGTAAATTTGAGAACACGCAAGTTCAATTTAATAAGATTGGGTAAGAGAAATTAGCAGCATATCCTGCAGTTGCATACGAATGTATGTGAGCTTTCAAACATTCTATGTGTATATACACCTTCTACTCATGTAAATATAAATAACATTTAGCCTAAGAGGAGCTCACAGTTGTTAAGCTGCTCAAGAACTTTCAAAAGTTCCAACATAGTTACACACTTCAGCACAGTCAATGTACTTACTATCAATTGGTGGCATAATCGGGCATTTATTGAACACCACTTTGGATTTGTGAACAAATGGACTTACTTTAGCTTTTGGAATCTTAACTGGTTCTGAAGACAAAAATCTTCTCTGTTACTGGAGCTTAAGAGTTCCAGATCTTAGGTAGCAGTCAACTGCTAATTCCTGAAGCCAGATATGTGTTACCTATCCCCATTCCTTGGGCCTCAAGCTTATCCCAGATGGGGTAGGAATGTCCCTACCCTCCCAACCTTGGCAGACTGGTAGTCATCAGAGTTTGGAGGAAGCAAAAACAACTTAACTGAAAGCAGTTAGAATTTTCGTTCTGTGAGTAAACTACATCTCCTGTTTAAGCCTTCGGTTATTGTCTTTTATTTTTTAAAATTTTTCCCTGGGCTTTGATTTGTGTTTTTATCTTTTAGGAAAGAACATATGCATTGACAATGTGCTATATTCTTCAAGTTTATGAGTTGTAAACTGGAATGTTCTTAAGTTCTTTTATTGTGTAGAGTTCTTATTCTGTGAAAGAATGTTCAAAAGATGGTCTAGTAAATTTAGGATTATTTTACTTTTATTTAGTATTCCTTATAGTGGAAGTTTTTAGAGTTGTTTGTTATTATCATGATCATACCTAAGATTTCTTTAATACTTACTAAATAATGAATGGTTGGGTTTTTTTATAGTGGTTTTAGGAGTACTCGGATAAGATGTAAATAGGCCCAAATATTGAGGCACTTTCGTAACAGAAAATATCAAAGTTACTGCCACAGTTTCTCAGAAATCAGGATTTCTGAGATTTTATTTTAGGTACAAAAGTGAATATTTACTTGTAAGGAAAATATCACAGCAAATCTTGCATTTAAAAATTTAGTAAATATCACAAACATAACAAAAATCTAGAAAAATGGCATAACTATATTGTTGTCAGATATACATCTGTAATTTTTTACATAATTTTTATCTGTATATTTTTCTGTTTTTATTAGTATATGTTTGTGATATATAATAATTACGTTCTTTTATTTTGAGGATTTTTTTAAAGATTAGCCTGAACTGAAGTTCAAAGTAAGTCTCTGGTCATTATTTATTACCTCCTTTCTTTCAAACAGTAATACTTTTAGGTTTCTGTGGACAAGGCTGCTTTTTAATGGCATGTTCTCCAAACAGCTGTTAAGCACCCCCCTCTCCAATACCACAGACCACATCTGTTCCCACTGTTGATTAGCCAGAGGGTGGAGAAAGAAGAGAGGCTGTAGCATGTGTAATTACCAGTAATTAATTCTTGTTGAGCCTCCTCATTTCCTTCTATTCTAACTCCACCTACTCTTCTTCCTGTCTCTGTTGTAAATTCTGTTTCATGTTGGCTACTTGTAGAAAATAATCTTGATGGGTATACAGCTGTTTCCCTAAAATTTTATATTCACCTTACATTGAAGCTTTTATTTTTCTTCTGGCGGCAGAATCTTGCAACAACTCATGTTAAATAAGAAAATACAGAAGTAAATGATCATATCTCTTGGGGCTAGCTTTCCTGTGTTCTTATGCTGTGTTTTTGTTGGTAATATTTCCAATTCTCAGCAAATATTTTTCACATATATTCTCTGTTGAAGGAACTATTGCAAGGCATGATAAAATATGAGGAAAACAAATGTAAGATGTAGTTCTGGTCCTCAGTGTTAATGTGCAGTGTACTTAGAGACCTAAATGATGTACATAGAAATATAACCTTGTAAATTAACATATAATAGCATATAATAATTTTTTAAATTGCCAAGACTATGGTAGAAGTTGTACTCAATACTTTTCTTTCTCTTTGGAATAAAGTAAGGCTAAAGGAAATAATAATTTGAGCATTTTTAGTTAGTATGTCATAGTAAAAGAGATATATGATAGGTTTGTTCTTTAAAGAAAGTTCATGATGTATCTAATTTGCAAACCTTAAAAGCCTAAATTTCTAAGATGTGATGTTCTTGTGAGTCTGCTTTTTAGGAGAATGAAAGTTTAAGCAAGACATTTTAAAACTGTTTCTTTTGTTTTAGAATTTAGTTGGTGTTTCCCAGCAGGAAAGAGATGATACTGTGTTTAAGAGAATTTGGTAAAGGGATTATTTGCCAAAATATGGCAGACTATAGTGAAATCACAGGAGAATTTTGTGAACTCTGGGGCTAGAAATAGCAAGGCTGTTATCCTCTTAGATGACAGGAAAGAGCAGATACTTAACCCAAAAGGAAGGAGCTGGATGAAGAGGGCCTTCCAGTCATAGGTAGGTGGGCCCAGCCAACCCTTACCTGACATCTCAGGAGAGAGGCAATGGCATAAATAACTGCCCTCACTCTCCCACCTTCTTCCTTCCCTCCTGGTTGATGCAGTGTTCCCCATTAGCCAAACTCAACTGGAAATTAGGAGCAAGAGACCCAACCCTTCAAGAGAGCAAGGTGAAGGATAGGTAAGATTTCTGGCACATTTGGATACTTTTCAAAGTTTGCCTAAACAAGAAAAATCTCATGTTGGGTAACATAATCTTATGCATTAAATAATCCTGACAGAGTTGAATAGGCGTATGTCTGGAATCGTTACGCTTTATGACAAATCAGTCACTTCTCAAGTATGTGCACAGAGAGTATATTGAGATTATTCCAGTTACAGATATAGGTTAGTGATTCTCCAGCAGGCATTTTTTGCTCATAGGGGAAATTTGACAGTGTCTGGAGACATTTGTGTATGGGCTTTGTCATTAGGATCTGGTGGAGGGTAGTGAAGTTGAAGGGAAAACAGTGAAGTACGTTTCGATTCCCTAAGCTTAGGTACTCAGATTACTGTTAAAGAGTATAACTGAAGAAATGGCCATTAATTTTGGCCGAAAGAGGTTTTACTGACTTTTGAAAGAAAAAAATTGAGCTCTAAGAATGAAGCTACAAGGTAGTATAGATTTTGCACACTGAATAAGAGGTGGGAGGTGTCAAGACCTAACAGATAAAGAAATGCCATTGTCAAAAATTGGGGTACAGATTGCAAGGTCCTCGAGGAGCATGGACTACATCTTACTCACCTTCAAAAAGTTAAAGTGCCCTGTCTTGAGAAATGCAGGCTGTTAATATGTATTCAATAAGTGAATGAGCAGCCCTTATTTGAGGAGCAGTGGATGCTGCAGTTGCAAAAAGAAAGGCACCTTTAGACTTTCCTAACTTAAACTACATGTTGTGTTTATAATAAGAGTGGTCATGGGTCTGTTGCCGTTTGTCTGGTTTATTTCTTCCCACTCTGTGATGGATAGTTGGCACCTGTCTTAAGGATGGCTCACAGAGCATTCATATTGGGCATCAGAGTCAGCAGAACCAGTAACTCCAGTTTAGCAGTTTCTTGGGCAAATCAAGAGCAGCCAGGAGTATACATTTTACCAAGTAGTTCCCTATACTGCTTCAGGACTGGTTATGGCTAAGTATAAAATTATTACAAGTTTTGAGTAGGAGGCTAATCTCTTTTGGAGGCATGACACTTTTGAAAGCCTTGGGTAAAAGCTGTGGATTCTTTGTCAGAAAAATGTCCACATAGGCATGAATCCAGAATTTTGTAGATCATTAGAGGGCTCATAGATTGAACCATAGCTTATAGTGGGAGTATGTGTAGTTTGAAAATGCACATTCAAAATTAATGTTGTTATAGTTCAAATAGGTTAAAACATCTAGTTTTAAAATAGAAACCTTAGAAGGTAAAATGACAAAGTATTGCCAGATGGAGATAATACAAAAGAGCGGTGATTTTATCCATGTTTGTTAGTTGGAGTCATGGTAGAGTCTTAAGGGATAGGGAATTATGGGAGTTATTTTGTGGTTGTTTATCCAGAAAGAATTGAGCAACGCTAACTGGTTTTGCCTTATGTCCAATTGTCAAAGAGACAGAGGGACATGGTAGCTAAGCGCTTCATATCTGCAGGTCTTGTGTCTCTTAACAGAGAGGAAGCTGTACACAGACCCACTGAGAAGGGGCAGCTGATTGGTGTGGGACAGAGGACGAATGGAGACAGATTTTATAAGCACTTGCATAGCTTGAACCTAATGCCCTTTTGTTTCTTTTTCTGGTTTAATTCTTAGCAAATCCATTAAACAGAAACCAAGAAACGTGATTTTTCTCTTTGATAAAAGTTTTTAGATAAACTTCAGTATTCTCTTACTCCATCTTCTGTAGCATTGAAGAGAGCTATTATTTCAGAAGTTATTGTTAGTGTTTCTTGTATTCCTATTAATAATCTCAACCTGACAAGTTTTCGATAAATCACCAAAGCGATGGGTATTTTGTCCAGCCACCTAAGCAGTAAAAGCAAGTATGTATTGCTGTAGTAACCAGAGTTGTGAGATTTTTTTTCCCTGCACAGTACATTAACTAAGCAAAAATTTTTAAAAGGACAAAGACAATAAAAGTGATGTTTGTTAGTGGTAGTTTGAGATATTTCAGGAGAGTTGAGATGTGAAGAACAGCAGTGGCCATATTTAGAAAGCTGCCTCAAACTCCAAAGTATCTATTGAAGAAAACTTGATGACAGACTTTTTTCCTCTTCATGAATCATTGTATTCCTATAAAAGCGAAAATTCCTCTTCATCTAAACAAATGGCTTCCACATCTGTTTTCTTAGTTTCTCAAAAGGGTATCTTCAGCTTGCATTTTTGTTTATCCGTTTAAAATGAAATATTGTCAAAAGCAGTTTATACATCAAAATCCAACTTGGTTTTCAGCTTATAAGAATTGGTTGAGAATGATCCGGTGGCAGTGGTGGGGAAAAAAGAAAAGGGAAAAAAGAAAACATATTTGTATTGGACGTAGGTAAGTTCTTTTCCCTAATTAGGCTGTTTAAATTTTATTGATTTATATTTAATTTTATATACCCATTGGTTTGGGGAGCTGACTGAGTAGGTAACTTTGTCATTGGTTGCACATTTAATGCTCTAGGCTCTGGGTTCTGAAAATAAGTATTTTACAGATTAGTCCTGTTAACTAGGACTGATCTGTAACTGTCTTGATTCTGTTCTATATTCACCTTTTCCCCTACTATGTCGCTAGGAGAGACACACTAATAAGTGGTTTGTAAAATTCTGTATGCACTTTTCTGAAGCATTCATTTAGTTCCCAGCCTCATGTGAGTTTGCACACCCTCAAGGGTTTTGATTTTATGTTTTTTAATCTTCAGTCTGTTCTTGGGTCACAGGCTACCATGCCCTTGAGCCCATCCTGCCATTTAAAAATAAAGAATGAGAAGCAGCTGAAGTACTGGCTCTTTTGCAGCTGACAGGAATCTGATCTACTGCTTAGATTCTTTATCTGGGTACTGACATACCAGTGGTATATGGCTCGTTCTAGCCATGTCATTTGTAGTCACAAGGTTTAAGAGGGTGAGAGCAGAGGAAATTGTCTGTAGGAAAAAGACCTTTTTGTTCTGTATGTAAAGTTAGGAAGAAAAGTTGTAGATCAGCACATGGAGTCCCACAACAGGTCCCAGGACTCCTAGCTTCTTACTGCCCAGTGGAATTTTAGGGCTGTCATGGAGGTTTTTGTCTTTTAGAGAAGGTTGTACAGGCTCCTCCCAACCCAGTCATCCCATGAGCTGTCTAAATAGTGACTTAGAGGTTAAAGATCCATGAGAACCGTGAGACATTTGATGTTAAAAGATCTAATTAGTGGCAAAGGCAATTAATATAATCACTTATGACCTAGTTTCTGTGGAAAGATATGAAGAATAGAATTTGAATACTGAGGAGAAACTCTTCTACCATCTTTTCCTTTACTGGATCAGTTTAAATCGTAACTCCTAGCAAATGGCAACAAACTTGATGGAAAAAAGAACACCTTCCCGTTCAATGCAAAAGAGAGGGGCAGAGAAAAGGATGGTTACATGGGATCCATAGGAAGCTCTCTACTTCTAATATAAGTTGGTTGGTGTTTAGTCTTCCTGTTGAGCCCATCACCATTGCCACAAGGCAGAGAGTCATGGCAGAGGTTTTGCTTGCTATTTTTAAAACCATAGCCTGTAGTTGTTTTGGTGGCTCATGAAAAGGCAAGGTGCTCTCCCTTTTTGACCTTGTTCAGAGGATTAATACAATTATTTGTATTACACACTAGCCACCTGTTTGAATCATTCTCATTAAAGGTCACTACTTGGTGCCTGGCTGTCTGACTGGCAGCTTGCATCAGATTTGCTGGTGGCCCCTGGTTTGGGTGACACCTGCCAATTGTGATAAAAAGAATGGGGACCTGATAGCTGGAAGGGAACGGAAGGTACTAGAGGAGGAATGAAGCATCAGGTGCGCCTGTCACTCTAGCACCATTACCATAGTTTTGGTGCTGACTTGTCTAGTCTCCCTTATCTCCCACTACCTTTTCAGTGAGCTGTGCCATCCACTCCAAAGGGTTCTGTTATCATCTGAATGTTGGCGTTGTTTTGATATATTCATATATTATATTTTTGTTGAGCATTAGATTTCTTGTACCTGAAATACCCTACATCCCTTTGGTCAAGCCTCTTAGTTTCTGTCTACCTTCCCATGAAATCTGTTTGGGTATCCCAAAGGCATATCCTATTTGATTCCAAAACTGGTCTTATGGTTCTGCTCCCCACCTATGTCCCTTCCAAGATTATCTGTCTCAATGAATGATGACACTGTTAACCCAGTTGTTAAGCCAGGAACATGAGTATCATTCTTGATTCCTATCTCTTCCTCATGCCCCAAATTCAGCCTGTCACCAAGTCCTGTAGATTGCATTTCCTAAACGCCTGTGACTCTCTGTCTGTTGCCACTGCTATTATGCTATTCAGGTCTCAGTACATCTCCCTGGATATTGCCCCCTGCCCACGCCAAACGTATTTTTTTCCCATATGTTTTATTGTCAGAAAGACCTCTTTAAACTATCAATCTGTTTATGCTACTCTCCAATTTAAAGTCTTTACTGTGGCTTACAAGGACCTTCACAGTTGAGCCTCTGTCCCACCCTCTCCCCACTTTCCTTGAACATTCTAGTCTCAGAGTAATTTTTATGCTCTTCCTGTTGAAAAAACCTTTTTTTAAAGCTTTTTTGAAAGCTTAATTTTCTGTAATTACCATTGAGAGTTTCCCTATGTCCTTTGGATCTTTATAGATTTTCCCTCCCATCGTCCTCCAGTAATTCTCTGTGACTCACCTTCCCCTTACATGCAGTCTGTTTCCATGAACTTCTCTCTGACTTCTGCCCTAGGGGCTCCTATTATATACACATGCGTGTATGTAGGTGTGCATGTGTATTTTTCCAGTTGCCGGTTTACTTATCTACTGGATGTTATATATCTGATAAGAGAGAAGGGATCATGTCTGAGGCAGTCATCTTTGTGTTCTCTACCACTTAATACATGAGAATTTTTCAGTAAACACTTTTTGTTGTTTTTCTGTTTTACTCAGGGCCTTGTGTTTGCTAGGCAAGCACTCTAACCACTGAACTAAATTCCCAGACCCCAGTAAACACTTTTTGGTGTGTGAATGAGTGACTTCCCTTTTGAGGTTCTAAATTAAAAAAAAAAAATACAGTGCTTCCTATAATTCATATCAAATTCTTGAGCTTTTACCAATTTAGAGAATGGAAATGTGAAGTTCAAAAGTGAGGGGAATTATTTTTCTTTAGCATTGAGTAGATAAAGCTTGTATAGACTTTATATTGCATCTCCATATTCTGAACCTCTAACCTAAATGACTTTTCTCAATTTGATGTCTTGTCTCTTTCAAACTTTCTCTGGATTTTTCCCAGAAAAAGTATAGAAAATAATAGGAAAGAAGAAAAAGTAACTGATAAATAGGAATCTGTGATTTCAGTGATTCTTAAAAATGTTTATTCTAGCTGGGCATGGTGGCACACACCTGTAATCCCAGCACTTGGGAGGCGGAGGCAGGAGGATCACCACAAGTTTGAGACCAGCCTGGGTTACATGTGAGTTCAAGGCCACCCTCAACTACATAGAGAGACCCATCTCAAAAAAAAACAAAAGTTTCTTCTAGAGGCATGCCTGAATTTGTGTCTATGAAACATTGTCTTCTGGGCAGGTGAAATAATTACACTTTCCCTAAAACCTAGAGCATCTTGTTGAAAGATTCTTCTTTGAAGTGGGAACCCTGTATATATTAACCATATCTAGCTCATAGAATATGTTTTCTGAACTTCTAATAAAATGGAGGATGGGGCAAAGAATGCCTTTTGTAAAAATTTAAGCAGTATTATAAGAGGGCATATAGAAAATATAGTCATTATAAAACAGAATTTAGGCTGGCGATTTAGCTCAGTGGTTAGAGTGCTTGCCTCACAAGCACAAGGCCCTGAGTTCGATCCCCAGCATCAAAAAAAAAAAAAAAACAAAAAAACCAGAATTTAGTATGTAGCTGTATTACTGAATAAAGGAATTACCTTCTGTGATAGTACATTTAAAAGGTTCTGTCTTGTACTGGGGTTTAGCTTAGTGCTAGAGTGCTTGCCTAGCATGCACAAGGCTGTGGGTTTGTGCCCAGCAACACACACTCTCACACACACACACACACACACACACACACACACACACACACACACACAGAATCTTCCTCCTCTCACCTCCTTTTAAGTAGCGAGTAATGATGGGCAGTCCAATGACTATCTTGTTATACATGGATCCTAAAAAGATTTCTAGAAATCGAGAATGCTTCCATCAAAATGGTGACAGCAATGTGTTGGTCACTTCAACTTCTGGTTCTCCCGACCACTAGCTATGTGTTCCTTCAGGATTGAACTTCAGGCCAGGTGCTTACTAATGACGAGTGACAGGCTGCCATTTGTAGAGGTCGGGAGCTCAAAGTTTTCTAGTCACATTTTCCCATGACCTCAGTTTTAAAGAAAATGTTGCAGATTCTAGAAAATGCTAATGTCCTTTTTTTTTAGCTGTATTGTCTTGATTGCAATGCTTCAGAATTGCCCAACTTCATTATCTGAGCATAGCCAGCCTGACGCCTTCTTCTCAAATAGACAATTATGATCAATTAAGCACTTTCAGGCCTTATAGAATACTTAATTTTATTAGTCAATTATTTGTGCTTTGAAAGAGTTAATGGTTGCTACCCAAGCCATTATTAGAAATTAGAATGTCCCAAAATAGAAAGGCTATTTCCTTTGTGTGTGGCACTGTGGTGGAAATGCCAAGCATAGTTTTTACTGAGTTAAAGGGTGAGGGAAGGCGGGGTGGGGGAGAAAGCTACATGTAAATCATTTAGCCATTAACCTAATGGGTGGGTTTATAAATCCTATTACTATAAGCCCTTTTCATTTCCACTGAGGCCTGGTGTATGCTTGATCCCATTAATGTAAAATTCATTCTGTCTAAGTGATTACTGAAGTAAGACATTTTGAGTCAATTTTAATCAGGTTGTGTGAAACTTGCTTGAGCACCGATGTTCAGTAAAGCACGGACATAGTTTGGTCATGTCTTAATTAGCCCCCCAGATGAGTTATACTAGGAATCAATCAGGGAACCAAATCGCTGAGCCTTTTGACACATACAGTATATGTTTTTCTGGGAGGGAAATACACTTGTAGCCAGGTGTTGAACATGCTTGGCTTAAAAGCAAGGGTAAGGCCTTTGAATGGGGATGTCTGTAGTCTCATGGATATTTTATGAATCCTAAGGAATATGGATGTTCTATTCTTGTGACTAATTTGGGCATCTTTGGTGGTACTTACATTTAAACCACTCCAATTTCAAATTTACTGTGGACTGTCTTTCTAGGAAAATGCATATAGGCAGTGGCAGTCTCGAGGGATTTTCAGATTTCTTGACTGACTTTACAATAATATCACTTCCTCTGGTTTCAATCTTAATGTCTTAGGGCTTTTTTTCTCCTACTGGGAATTTAATGTATTAAGAGTACAGGCTTGTACTTGAGCTCACGTGTTGGTGAGTAGATTTGGTTCAAGTGTGCTTTAAAGCCAGCTCTACGAGCTCTCCAAGGTCCTGTGTCAGATATAATCCTATCTGGCAGTAGTATTCACTTAAAGTGAAGGATACATACATGAGCATCTAAAACAGGTTTGAGTAGAGAAGGACTAGAGAATAAGAATGTTGTGAAATGAAGGTTTCTTTACTGATGAAAAGATAGTTTTTAAAAGTCAGAATGTAAAGTAAGTTTTTAAAAATCCACAGGACAAATAAATATTCACATGGAGGATAAGAAATTATAAGACAAGGGAGAAGTTCACTTTCAGATTTCACGTATTTAAAGCCATAATTAAAGCTCTGTCAAATTGTAGGGCAATAATTGAGAGATACTCATAAATATCATTAAATGTGCCTGTTGAGGAGGAAAAACCTTTCAGCAAGCGTTGTTTATTCAACATTATTTTGTATTTATTTACACATGAACTACCAGAAGGTCTAGGTTGTAAATTAAGGATTTAAAGCAAAATCAGTTTACCTGGAAAACAAGAGTTATATAGGAGAAGTACATTTGCAGTCAAGTTTATAATTAACGGGACTTTATCATTGGGGTAGAAATTCATTTCTCTTGAGAGAATTTTGTTTACATAAGATACGTTGTGTTTAAATGTGGGATTAAAAACTGATTCACTCTTCATTTCTTGTATGGAGAGAGCCAGCATTTAAATGTGTACAGTGTGGGGGTTTAATTGCAGCCTTTTGTAACCAACTTTAGGGTCTTGTGGGGAGGTACTTTTTGATTGATAATAGCTTTGTTCTTTCCAGCTGGACCACTGAGGTTTTCCGTCTTTTACTACATCCTAAGAGGCAACTTACTGAATTACTGCTATGTGCCAGGGATCATGTTAGGTTTGATTACTACAATATGATCTCTGCCTATAATTTGTCAATTGTCTCTTAACTTTACCTTTTGTAACAAAATGGGACATCGTGATATGTACAGGCTACTTTGGTGGTCATGTAGGGCAAGCATATTCATAAATATTGGGTTGGGGATATCAGAGAAGACTTTTCTGGCACCATGAAGTTCTTAAACAACTAAGGAGATGTGAGGTAATAACCTGGCAGTTATTGAGTACTTTTGTCCCAGAGTGTACAAAACAGTGTGTGTGTGTGTGTGTGTGTGTGTATTTATATTTATTTACAGTTAATCACAATAGCCCTAGTGTAATGAAGCTTCATTTATTATCTTCATTTTACAACTGAGGAATTGGATGCTTAGAGAGGTTGTATTGTTTGCTTAAGGTCCCACGGCTTATAAGCAGTGTGCTGTTAGGCTTTGAACTCAGGTAGCTTGTATTAGGGTTCTCCAGAGAAACAACCAATAAAGAGGAGTGTGTGTGTGTGTGTGTGTGTGTGTGTGTGTGTGTGTGTGTATACAGTGCTCATATAGAGGGAGATTGATTTTAAGGAATTAGCTCGCATGATTGTGGGGTTGACAAGTCCAAAATCCGAAGAGCAGGCTGGAGATCCAGGAAAGAATTGATGTTTCAGCTCAGATCTGAAAGTCATTTGCAGCAGAATTCCTTCCACCTCTGAGGACCCTACTCTTTTTGTCCTAAGGTCTTTAACTGGTTGGATGGGGTGGTAGTCTGCTTTACTCAAAATTGACTGATTTAAATGTTAATATCTTTTTTAAAAAATACTTTCACAGAGACATCTAGACTGATATTTGACCAAATATATGGGTACCATGGCTTTGCCAAATTGATACTTAAAATTAATCATCAAAGAGCCTAACTGCCCAACTTGTAGTTTTAACCACTGTTGGGAAACAACATATGAAAAGCATAGAAGCAAGGAAAAGAACATGTCCTAAAATATTTAGGGAAGGCTGGATTGAAGGACCTCTATGGGTAGTGTTAGAAGATGAGTCTCAGTATCAAGCTAAGGGCTTCCATTTCATTTCAAGTAGTGTATTTTGTGTGTGTGTGTGTGTGTGTGCATTTTAGAAAGAATACCAACAAAAAGTGAAGAATGCCTTGGAAGGTAGTGATGCTAGAGACTGGTAGGCTGAGGAGTAAGGATCTAGGAATGACATGGGAATGCAGAGGAGGCACCACATGGAAAGATACACTATAGTGTAGGGGCATATCAGTGAATCAATCCTTGGGTCCCAGAAAGAAACCCAATCCTTTGTTTTGGTTGGAGGTTCTTGGGAGTATTTGGAGCTGGTTGAGGGTTTGGAAGAGGTGGGTGGGGTTCAGAGTAAATGCTCATGGGAAGGACAATTGAATACGAGCCTAGAGCCAGAGGGGAGTCTTAATAATGAGTCAGTGATTCTCAGCCAAGGCCATTTTGCCCTCAGAAAACATTTGGCGGTATCCAGAGACAGTTGGGGGTGGGGGTGCAGTGAGAATAAGGTTGTACTTCTGTATGTACTCATCCATTACCGAAATCTAATGGGTAGAGGTCAGAGATGCTGCTAAGCTTCTTTCAGTGGACACAGGATAACTCTCTATGGCAAAGAATTATCTCACCTAAAGTTAATAGTGCCAAGGCTGAGAAACCCTGATGTATATATACATTCCCTGGAGGTAGAAAAGAGATCTTAACAGAAAGTGTTGAAATTTCTATGTACAGTAAAGACACTCACCCACTTATACTAAATGCATAAAGTGATATGTAGACAACTTGTGAGCACTAACATATTTCTAATTATTTTATAATCACACAGCCTTCAAAGGAAATACTGGCTTACAATGTTAATTACTCTTGGTGGATATATTAGTCCCTCTTTCCCTAATATTAAAGAAATGAATCTGGTTGAAAGACGGAACAACCAAATATAGACATTTCTGCACATTAAACTTGGATTCTAGATTTTTAGAACTGAGAGAAATCTCAACCTCTTTATATTATAAATGAAAATACTGAGAACTGGAGAGGGAAACCAGCTTGATCCCAAATCGTTTAGCTAATAATTGGCAGTTTAAACCAGTACTCAGATTTTAGAGCCCTAATTTAAAGGGGGGAAAAAAAAGATTATTTGTGTAATGCTTTATCTTTGGAAAATGGAGTTCTTTTATTCCTAACCAGTTCAGAGAACTAGGTGGTAGTATCAGCCCAATTTAAGAAAAGATAAAACTAAGGTTTAAAGACATTAGTAAGTGACCCAGTATCATAAAAGTGTTAAGTCATGGAGACAGAAAGTAGGATGGTTATTAAATCCACAGCTCTTATTTCTTTAGCATCTTATAGAGAAGACATACATGCAAGAATTAAGAATAACAGAATACAAAAATAAGGAAAAGGCATATAATATATATAGGATATAATAAGGATGGAATAAATGTTCATCAAATGGGAGAACTAACACAGTCCTGCCCTGTTTGGAAACCACTGAAATTTGGAATGGGGAACACTTACATAATGGTTGGATTACCAAATATCATAATATTTATATTTCTTCTACTTTTCTCTTCCCTATCCTTCAAAACCTTTCATTTTGCTACCTCTATTATGCTAATGTATTTTTAAATTTTCAGTTGTTAATTATGTCATCAGCAATGGAAGAATCCTAAAACCATTGAGATTTCAGTTGTCATTCTGTTTATGCATTATTTTTTTAGAATTTGACCTTACTCAAGATTTTCTTAACTTGTAAAATTTTCATTGTGTTTAATATCTGAATCATACACCAAAGGCAGTTTCTTAGTAGGTATTACTATAGTAGATAGATGTTTTTAGAGTAGGACCTTGAGACTTTTTTTTTTACTGTGGGAAGTTCGTGTTTTCTCTCTTGGGTATAGTATTGAGAAACACTGTATTAGTCTGTAATAGCATCTAAAAACATTTCACAACCTTCCAATGCATAGTAAGACAACAGTATTCTGTTTTAACAAAATATAAAGACGCAGGTGTCATCCAGGACTTGTTAGGAAAACGTATAAATATACCTCTCGGTAGTGTGGGTCTTATGTTGCTGTTGTTAATCTTGGCACAACAAACATATGCTTTCTGCTTAGTAGACCACATATCATGGGTGTGTATTCCTGAACAAATTATTTTCTTTAGAAAAACAGTTTTTTGAGATACATTTAAAATTTCTTGTCTAGTTTCCACCACCCCTTACCCAGCTTCAGAGGCTCAGATTAGGGTTAAAATACCTTTTCATATATTTTAATTTTTGCTCTCCCCACCCCCCACCCCTTTCCTGTTTCCCCCTCCTCTTTTCCCCTAACGGCACTGTTCTGCAAAGCCTGCAATGATTGATATGATGGCAGTGCTGTCATTCTTTTTAACCAAAAAAAAAGTCATTTTTGTTCTAGTTATTTTAATAGAGTCCCATTAAAGATGTATTGCTGACTGAAATATCGGCATGAAGGGCTCTCACTGAGCCGAGCCCAGGAATTAAGAAGTCAGGAAATCGGCTGCTGCATTGCAAGAGAGCCTTGTGTGACACCGAATCTCCTGATTGGGGAGATCATTACTGCTATTATGACTCGACTTGCGTAGGAATTTTAAATTCCATCTGAATGTCAGTAATAACCCTCTTAGCAAATTATCCTGAATAAAATCACGAAGGCATTTTATATAATAGGTGTTGAATTACTGGATAGATTTGCTAATTAAATACTCTTTGTTCTGCTGCAGTTGACATTACAGGGTAAGATCTTGAACAATTATTCTCAACAGCTGTACTTTGTTAAGGGAAAAATTAACCACAAAGTTTATTTTTTTACACTTGAAGTTGGCAGATTTTTGAAATGTGCTTGAAAAAATTCCATCATCCAATTGGTAATGAGTAGATAAATATGCAGGTGTTGCTGTGAAATCAGATAACTGCAGACTGCCTTATTAATGAATTTAGCAAGGCTTTATAGCCCTGTTTTGTAGCTATTGGCACTTATAAAATGATTTTCTGTCAGAATGGGTAGCTTTAATATTAGGCTTGTCACGTTAAAGTGAACTTATGAACGGTCATCTTGTGATCGCTGTACCTTGTGTCCAGTAGACCTTTATGGGTACCTGTGGCTATTTTTAAAAATGTATTTCTGCAATGGGCAAAATATCTGTAATGTATACATTTTTGACTATTGGCTTTTTGAATATTCATGTTGGTTATATTTCTTAATAAAGTAGTAGGACATAATGAAAATGAACATAAGGCACAGCTTTTGAGTAGCTCTGTTACTTGGGACAGAATCTCAGAGCCTGATTTTTCTCATCTGTCAAATGGGGCTTATGGCCCTGTCTACCCTTTCGGGTTGATTACTCTTTCAGCATTCTACAAATACGTATTATTAGCTCCCATGTACCAGGCTCTCCGCTTGATACTAAGAATTTGATGGTCCATTGGGTATCCAGTAGTTGATTCCACTCAGGGAGCCATTTGAATTAGGGGCTAAGCCTGGGTAGCTTGGTGTGGTCTTGCTCATCAGCACATGGATAAGCACTGGACCGAAGAGAGCACCATAGTTTTCACTTGTAGAACTGCTGAGGGAAGATGTATGAGAGGGTAGGGCTCAATCTGGTTATGGGTTGTCTCAACCTGCCACTTCCAGTTGATAAGTGGGGGTTGAGGACCCTAAACCTGAGACAGCATTGCCACCAGCTCCTGGTGCAGATCACTGTAAAAGATGGTGATTAAAACTATCACAGCGATCAGTACAACCTATCAGGAGAGCTGTTGGGCTATATTGGTAAAAACTTTTAAAAAAACATATAACTTTTGACCCAGTGGGTTCATGTGTGGGAATTTCTCTTATTACCAGCAGATTTGCAAATTGCATGTATATAAGGATTATTTGTTAAAGTATGGTCATAAAGATTAGAAACAATCTACATGTTCATTAATAGAGCACTAGTTAAATGTGATTTTTTTAATATAATGGAATATTATGCAGTCATTAAAAATAAGGCAGCTCTTTATGTTTGGCTTTGGAATAGTCTCTTAAGATGAAAGTCTTAAGGGAGAAAAGAAGTTGCAACACAGTCTATATTTGCCATTTATCTCTATTAAGAAAAATCTACGAAAATACTTCTGTCACCAAAGGGAAAATTATTTTGGTAGCAGCCTTCAGATTATGTGTGGAAATGGTGGTGAGTTGAAATTGGCAGGTTAGAGTGGAGGAGGATGATGGATCTGAAAGGTGAAAGTTGCCAGTTCATGTTGAAGGTACACTCAGGGATGACTTAATAGGTTTGGTACACATTGTGAAAGAAGTGGAAGGAATTGGTTACTGAATATGCAGAGTTGTAGCAGAAGTTTGACAGGTTACTCCTGAGGTATTTTACTTAGTAGGTAACACTTACCTTATAGAGTTGTCCATTGTGATGAGGAAATCTGAGCCTTGCCAGGTGGAAGGGCAGAGGGTGGAGAGAACTCTTGATAAACAGTATGATTAACTTGACTTGGGTTGATCTCATTATTGCCCTTTTCCCAAAGGAATTGTCAGGTATTCTCCCACAATGCATTTCCCTGTAATTTAAATGTTAAAAAATGAAGATGATGTAGAGGAGAGTGAATTTTTTTTTATTTTATTTTAAACCAAGAACATGTATTGGTACATTCTACATACAATGGAGAGTGAATTTTTTAAAATAAGTTAACTGAGTTGTAGTGTCTAGTAGAAAAGCAATTGGTATTACTCTGGGGCTTATCAGTCAGTTGGGACACAGTTTTATAAGTGCCTGTTTTATGTGTAGTCTGCAGTTAGGCACAAACATGCATTCTCACCTCCAGAAGTTTGTAGTCTAATGAGGGGGCGGGGGCAGACCGTCAACTAATATAGTGTCATTCATTTGCTAGAACAAAGTTAGCACAGGTCAGAGGAGAGAGATCACTTTGGGCTGGGCCATTCAGCTCACGCTTTGTGAAAGAGTTTGAACTGAGGTTTGTAAAACATAATCATGAGGGGGAGAACCAAGATGTATCATGTACAGGTACAAAATAAATGTGATGAATATGACCATTAAAAAAAACACAATCATGGGAAGGGGACTGGGGAAGAAATGCTAGGTAGGAGACACACTGTCTGAGCAAAGGCATGAAAAGATAAGTCTGGACATGGTAACTGATAGGGGACTTATCCTGCCTGGCAAAGGGGGCTAGATAAGGGAGTAAGAGGCTATGCAGGTAGAGCAGTGGTTTAGGTGTAGTTGCAGAATTGGACTTTTTCTTTAGGCACTGGGGAGATGCTGAAAACATTTCAGAGACTGATGATGATTCAGTGCAACTTGATGAAACCTAGTCATTTAAGATGTTGCTTTAGAGATTGGTTAACGTTCAGTGACAACATGGCCGTGGAGTCAGATCTTTCTGCCTGTGGCCTGCCCTTTTCAGCATCTTCTCTTTTACTTTCACACATGGCTGTTTCACAGTGATGGTTGCCACTACTCCAGGGAGTTTTTCTTCACACTTCTCATCAAGAAGGAAAACCTTTCACAAAATTTTTCTAGAGGAATTTTCTTTACCTTTGATTGTCTGGGATTGTGTTGTGGCATGCACATGCCTACACTTATCTCTCTTTCCAGAATGGAATTACCATGACCGTCACAGGCTGTCCTTCTTCAACCCAGCTTGCAAGTAAAAATCACCTAGCAAGCTTTACAAAAATAAAATGTTGGGTTGGTTATTGCTTTTAGTTTTATAAAGATACCCAGGTGATTCCACTGTGCAACCGATAGTAAAATCACTGATTTGGCTTAATCAAAATTTACCACTATTCACCCACTCCAGGGCAGGGGAAGGGCGAAATCAGGAGATGGTAAGAAAGGAGAATGGGCAATAAAGATGGAAAACAATGGGTAGATGTAAAGATGCTTCACATACAAGGTTTGCTCCATATTATGGTTTCCTCCATAATATGGAGAATATGAAAAACAGAAATGATACCATGAGGTTTGAGTTTAGTAGACGAGGATGACTATTGAGGTAGGAGATAGGAATATAAGTGAAGTGAAGCTTTATTTTGCCCACTGGAAAAGTGACTTCTGTTTAGACTGATGCTTTGAAAGATAGGTGATAGTCACCAAGGCCTCTGCTCTGGAGTCAGAGAGCCTGGGGTTACACCTTTGTTCTGCCATTACTGGGACAAACTAATGGCTTTGTCTTTTGACATCTAACAAACGGGGGTGCTAATACCAGCTACTTCTTAGAGATCTCTTGAAGAAGACAAGAAAAATGCATGAGGTACATATTCCCAGCACAGTATCTTGACACATGTTTTAAAATCTTGGTTTCCTCTCTCTGTCCTCACTATATCATATGTGTTCCTTTTGATCTGGCCCAAGATAATTTATATCTGTTTTTATTTACCTGTACATTATAACCTGTCTCTGGTCCGTAGCCATATAGGCCCAGGGACAGACTCATCCACAGTTATTATCCATATATTTGCCTTCATTCACTGACTGTTGAATCCTACCTTTTAGCTGGGCACTTTGCTAGCTCTGGGCAATATAGTGGAGATCTATTTTCTGCCTTCAAAAATCTAGTGGAGATGTGTGTGTGTGTGTGTGTGTGTGTGTGTGTAAAACATATATACATATATCTCAAGAATATATATAAGGAAGAATTGCCAAATTCGAAATGCTAAGCTTTTTTTAGCCATGCTGTTCTATTTGAATATTAGTAATAACAACAAGTTTGCCTTTTTGCCATATTATAAAGGGATATTATTATGTGTGTTTATTAAAGATACATAGAGCCAGGTGTATGGTGGTGCATGCCTGAATCCCAGTACTACGGGAGGCTAAGGCAAGTTTGAAACTGTCCTGGGTAACTTAGCAAGACCCAATCTCAAAATAAAAAATAGAAAAAGGGATGTGGATGTAGCTTAGTGCAAAAGCCTTGGATTCAATCTCTAATACTGGGGGAAAAAAGATGTATAGAGATACAGATATATATGTCCTTCCAGATCTGTGGCTAAGAATTAGCATAGAGGTAAACTTATTTTTGTATTATGTTGATATTATTGTTATTCAGAGGATTGTTGTTAGGAAACCTTTAAGAGCTTTAAAGATATACAGAAATGGCAAATCACAGAATTACATGTCTCTTTGTGCATATATTTATGTCTTTATAATTGTGTAATATATTAATCTTGACTTTTGTTTCATTTAGATTTTGATGCATACGAAAGAGATGGTACAGAAGGTAATGCTGAGCATTTTCATTATATAACAACTCTTAAATGTCATACCTAGTAACGTTTTTGTATTCAAGGAAAATTGTAACCCAAACATAGTGAAAATTGCTTCTTAGGATGCCTAGTTTACATTTATAATCCCTCCTAATGGATTACAGCTTTTTTCTCATACCAACACTGATATGATCTAGCCTCTGCTTGAAGCCTATATGTGAGTGTTTCAGGCAAATTAGTAACAGTGCTAATTAGAGTTTATTTCCAAGCCTTTATACTGTATGTGCTCCAGTGTTGTTTGTTATGATTGATTTTTTTGGCACTCTTCATGTTCTACTAAATAGTGTTTGAAACTGTTAAGAATTTAATATGGATTTGTGCCCCCTGAATTTTTAAAATCCATTATGTTTCAGCTCCTTAAATTGCTGTGACCACTAAGCATGTGGTACAGTGGATAAATATAGACCTCGTTTCCTAGCCTCTTATTCTCCTTTTCATTATTAAATTCCATATTTGGTTTCTGTCAAAAGCAGACATAATTCTCTTCCATTAAACTCTGTTTTAAGAAGATTTGGGGGATTTTCTTAGTGTTGTAGTCTAGCCTTTTTAGTTTATAGGGGCTTAATTTTTAATTATACACCCTGACAATACAGATAATGATTAACATGAACTTTTGAAAAGTCAGTGGCACCTGTAATTTCCGTAGTATGGAAAATCTGTAGTTTCATTGTGTATATGGTCACTGTATTTTTGTCGTTAATTTTTGTAATTTTGGCTTTTCATTAGATGAATCTTGAAGTTGTTTATGGAGATACAGATTCAATTATGATAAACACCAATAGCACCAATCTGGAAGAAGTATTTAAGTTGGGGAACAAGGTGAGATAGTTTAATGAAATTCTCTGTTTTATCTATTTTGTGAATTCTGTTTTTAACAGAGAACAACATAAATGTCTGTGTGTGTGCATGTGTATGCTTCTGAAAATAATAAACTGTGTACCTCTGAATTTGTCATTCTCTTATTTTGTTTTTTTACTCTATTCTTGTTGTTTGTGTTAAGGGTAAAATTTAAAAGTAATTGCTTTTTGCTTAAGTGATAGATACATTTTCCCTTTGAAAATAGTCTTAAGTGTTGTAATTTAAGATGTGGTCACCTTAGTACTTAACCACATTGTCGTTCGTGGGGAAATACATGTTCAATAATAGTCAAATGTATTTTGTATACGTAGATAGAGATAAATAGCTACTTGCATACCTGCACACTCATATATACACACATTCCTACGATTTTATAGGACTGCTTAAAATATATTTGAAAAGGCAAGGGACATTTAGAAATAATCGTTTGTAAGCCAGACATGGTAGCACACACCTGTGTAATATTCTGATTGGTTGAGGGAGGAGGATTGCAAGTTCAAGCCCAACCTGGGCAATTTAGCGAGCCCAGTCTGAAAAAAGGGCTGGGGATATAGCTCAGTGTGAAAGACCTGGGTTCAATCGCCAGTACCACAAGAACAACAAATAATCATTTTTAGCCTCTTAATAGCAATTCATAATTAGCAAGTGTTTCATGAGCACCCGCTATGTTATTGTCCTGATAAACTAAAAACGAAGATACTGTCTTACAAATTAGCAACTTCCTATGCTTCTCTCTTGAAAAGTACAGAATTTAAATTGTATTTTTCACGTGAGAATAGGCCTGGCATATTGTACTCATAACCCAGCCTTGTAAAACTTTAACTTTCGCTAGAGTCTGTGCCCTGGCCCTGTCAGTAAAGAGCAAGAAACTGTTCATTTATTTTCTCAGCATATAGTTAGTTATTTGCCTATATTCAAGATGCTAAGAGATGCTTTAGACAGTATTTTAACAATATTTTACTTATTTATTTCTGCCCACATATTATTGCACTGATTGCTATTTTAAGTCAGTAGTTTGAAGGCAGGTACATATGTATTGAGTCTTGATTCACAGAAGGCTTTCATAATTTTCCATAATTTATTTATATTTGGCGGCACTAATTCAGCCAGTCCTATCCTTTTTTCTGAAGGATAACATAATATTACAGTAAGTTCCTGACTGATGAGCATTTGAGTTGCGAACTTTCACAGGTGTATGGTATAAGACTCATAGATATAATGTATAAGACTCGCTTTGTCAGATTACAAACATATTCGACTTATGAATGTTCTCCTGGAGTGGAACTCATGCATAAGTCGGGGACTTACTGTATTGTCTCTTTGCTTTTTGTGGTCCAGGGGATGGAACTCGTGCTAGGCAAGCACTCTACAACTGAGCTGTATCCCTAGAACCCCTCCTTTTAAAAGTAATTAGTTAATTAATTTTTGGGACAGAGTTTCACTGAGTTGCCCAAACTGGACTCAAATTTGTGAACTTCCTGCCTCAGCCTCCCAAGTAGCTAAGATTTACAGGTGTGCACCACCACGTGTGGCCTCTTTATTTTTTATGTCGACTTTTGTCTCTTTGTTTTTCAGTGTCTTTGTATTGTACCCAACATAGTATCATATTGCATGTAAGCTGTGTTCTGATCTTATATGACTTTAAATTGTGTTTAGATTAATTCTTGGGAATATGTAGTATGTTCATCTTCTCCCTGTTACATTTGTGAGAAACTAGCATTAATATTTGAAATTTTCACAGGTAAAAAGTGAAGTGAATAAGTTATACAGACTGCTTGAAATAGACATCGATGGTGTTTTCAAGTCTCTGCTACTGCTGAAGAAAAAGAAGTATGCCGCTCTGGTTGTTGAACCAACTTCAGATGGGAATTATATTACCAAACAGGAGCTGAAAGGATTAGATATAGTTAGAAGAGATTGGTGTGATCTTGCTAAAGACACTGGCAAGTGAGTTCAGCTTTCATTTTGCTTTTGTTGTTTGTCTTTTAAAAATTTTAGGTGTTGATTTGGCAAATTCCTGTGAGACTGCCAAGCATAAAGATAAAACTTCATTTGTCATTGTTATTATTGCATATTAACAGTTCTTATTTGGGTGGAATTTTACAGTTAGATTAAATATTAGAAAAAACCAAATTTGCTAGGTAAGATCTGCTTGCTGTAAGATACAGCTTATAGGTTTTAACTCGTTGTGAGGGTAAACCTTCACACTTAGATCCTTACAGAGTTAGTTTTGTTGATGGTTTGTTTTAATTTTCCTATTAGAAAGTGGATTTCTTTGTTTTGTTTTGTGCTCCTAGATCTTTTTAGAGCCTATTTAGGGACATAGTTGTTGAGATTTCCCCATGTTGTGGCTTAAAATGTTCTGAGATCCAAAGTGATCCAGGGAGTAAAACTTTGTTCCACAATATCATTTGTGTGTAAAAGGTTTTTACCAATCTCATATTAAGAGCTAGTTCTCAATGCTATGTATGCCTCAGAAATAATAAATGTCACGAATGACCCCCTGGCTTTTCATCTGAGACTGAAGATTGTGATAATAAGACCTTTTAAGGGTCATATTAATGTATAAAACACCCATTTAAAAAATGAATCTTTAGGTACTTTATGTACCATCTTTCAAACACTCTATTTTGTGAACTGGATCAATTGTGAAAACAATTTTTTCCTTACAGCTAGATTTAAGACAAATTTTAATTTTGCTAAACATCAGCATTTTTTACTTATTTTTCCTGTCTTCCTACTGCTTTCAAATTGGGAGATTGAGCAATTGTTGCTTCTGCAAAACTCCTCTTGATTAAGCAGGGTTGATCATCCAAGTATAGGTCACTGTTAGCCTTTTATGAAATGTAGTTTGAAATGCTTCATTGCCCCCAAATGTACCCGAAGATGAAACTACTTTGTATAGACTGTCGATTAGAGTGTTCTCTTCAGCTTTGTGTTTTCTAAGAAAAGATGCATCATAATAGAAGTAAATTTCTCTGAGTTAGAAATGTATTAGTAATTAAAGCTATACAAATGTTTTTGTCAGGGTTCTTTTCTGACAATTTATAATGCAGCTGTCAAACCCTTGCTCTGCATTTTCTCTGAAATGGATGAAATATTGGCTTCCTTTACTCTTTCTTTTCCCTTTGGGTTTGGTAGAATAATATGATGTTTTTTGAGGGAAAGTATAAGGTTGGAGAACATTGAGCAATTTATAATGAAGTTGAAGGAAGAAAAAGTCTGAAATGTTGAATTTTTAAATAATTCACATAAAGAGCTTTGTATTTCTCCTTATTTAGCTAGTGGTCATCTCAGGTGGAGGTGATACCTTGATGATACCAAAGATCAGATCTTCATGCCTTATGAAGAAAGTAAAATATTTTTGTCTTCTAAAATTTTAACATATAGGTAGAATATAACTGCTTGTGAATTTTGTCATTGCATAAAAATATGATGGAACACAGTTTTCTCCATTACATTTCATATAAAGCACTAGCTGGTACATAAATGAATGGTCTGTATGTCTTAAGAGTAAACCTGACATTCCAAGGTTGGTAAACCTTTCATGCAGTTAGTATTAAAAAACAAATAATACCTGCCTTTTGGGCATTAACCCTCATATTAGTTCTTAGTATAGCACTTGTACATGTTAATCTAATGGTACATGTCCTTTTCTCCTTTGTTAATATGATATTTAAGATCAATCTCTCTCTGTTCCCTCCCTCCCCCTTCCCTTCTCTCCCCACCCCCCCTTCCTCCCTCTATCTCTGTCTCTGTCTCTCTCTCTCTCCTCCTCTCTTTTTTTGCAGCTTTGTCATTGGCCAGATCCTTTCTGATCAAAGCCGGGACACTATAGTGGAAAACATTCAGAAGAGGTTAATAGAAATTGGAGAAAATGTGCTAAATGGCAGTGTCCCATTGAGCCAGTTTGAAATTAACAAGGTAAATGTAGCATTTATTGCTGAGCCCAGCTGCTGTCCTGTGTTTTTCTCCTCCTTCAGATAGCTGAAGAACCACCTCATCCTTGCAATTTAAATAAATTCTAGCTGGTGTTGAAAGCTGCTTAACAACTATCTCATAGGTTGAGCATTAGCATACCTCTTCCAGCCACGGGTACTGCCAGGTATACCACAGAGGCCTTATCCCTGTTTCTTACTTAAATTCTCGGAAACCTGGTTTCCAGAGGTCAGGAGTGATGTAGATTATATCCCCCGGAGTAGTGAACACTGCTTTCTTCTTAATCCTCCCAAGTAATCATTGCTTGAGGCATAGTGGGTGTGAATATGTAACTTCACAGGTTAATCTTTAGAGGTACTGTGATCAAAAGGTTTTTGGGGACAAAATTATTTAGAAGTAAAATGGTGTTAAAAGGGTGTTAACTTTCAGTATATTTAAAGTACTTGTCCTTTTTTTTTTTTTAAAGTGGTGCTAGGAATTGAACCTAGGACTGTCACACTGAGTTCCAGTCTCAGCTCTTTGTTTTCTTTTCGTTTTAATTTTAAGACAGGGTCTCTGAGTTGACCCAGCTGGACTTGAACGTGCAACCCTCCTACGTCAGCCTCCCGCAGGCATGTGCCACCTTGCCTAGATTTTGTTTAGTGAAAAAACCATGTAAGATGTACCTTATAGGTAGTCGTAGTTGTTAAAAACAGGGAATCTTTTTCTTACCTAATTTAAAAAATAAAATTTTGATTTCCAAAATGCTGTGTAATAAGCAAGATGTTAGGTTAATAGATATTTTTCCTTTTAAAAAGAGTATCCTTATATATTCAGGAGCTAATTTGCAAATACCACTTTATCCGTTTTTGTGATAGATTTCTTTGTCAAAGCTCATACAAAAAATTTTAACAAAAAAGAATCTATTTATATTAAGTGGAAGTTTTAGAATGAACGAATGAAAACTCATTCATGATACCTCTGTACATTTTGTATTGTCATTTTTGTACATTTTTGCATACTTGTCATTTTTGCACATTTCCTTACTCTTGAAAACATTTTAATATTCCAGCAATTACAGTATATATTACTTAGAAACCTGTTTTTACTTAACATAAATGTATTTTCCATATTTCTGTGTTATTTTAGAAATAAGTCAATCAGCCAGGCGTGGTGGTACATGCCTGTAATCCCAGCACTTGGAGGCTGAGGCAGAAGGATCACTGCAAGTTTGTGGCCACCCTGGGCTATGTAGTAAGTTCAAGGCCAGTCTGAACTACACACGGGATCCTCTCTCAAAAAAAAAAAAATCATCTATTTTATTGATACGTATTTACTTAAAATTTTTATTTATTGATTATTAAATTGTTTATTTTTTCTATTGTAAGCAGCTGAGTTGTCTTTATATTTTTGGTTTTTGGGTGAATTTTAGATTTCTTAAATATTTGAATCAAAAATAGTAATATCTGTGGCTCTTGCAAAAGAACTTTGTAAAAGGTTGATAACAGTTGACAGTAACAAAATGTGTCTGCCATCCTCATCATGCATGGCTTATGGTGGTAATGATTTTTAAGTAAAACTCTAATACCGTTATGGATACAAAGCTGTATTTTACAGACAGACTTAATTTACATTTCTTTGATTTTTTAGAGAGAATGAATATTTTCTATGGATATACTTATGATTTATATTTATTCTTAGGCAAACTTTTTGTTTCTTATTTCTTGACCATCATATCTTTAGTGTCAAAAAGAAGACATTTGTACATTACAAGGGGACATGTGCCTTGGTGCTAGCTCTTCGTATTAAGGGATGCAGTATACATATATTGGTGTGGACTCAGTTGAACCATCTAAGAAGTAGTTTCCTTTATTTTTTTTTTCTTTTTTAAATACTGGGGATTGAACCTAGAGCCTTCTCTCTGAGCTACATATCTCCCTACCCCCACTTTGAGACAGTGTGTTGCTAAGTTTCTAAGGCTGTGCTTGATCTTGCCATCCTCCTGCCTCAGCCTCCCATAATGCTGGGATTACAGATGTGCATTACCATACCCAGCAAGGTTTTGTTTTATTTCTTGCAAAAATTTTCATAAGTCATGACTTCAGTCTTACTTTTGATCAGATTTTACATCTAGTCTGCGTGTCGTATACCTAATTCTGTCATCTTTCCTAGAAACTGGTTCTCTATCAAAAAGGGATCCAGTGATGAGTGTGAAGGTCTCAGTCCCAGCCTGATTATATTGACAAAATAACACGGAACATGCATCCTTTAGGGTATTGGGCCGACACTGTCATCTTCTCATATTACTAGTGTGCAAGAAGAAACCTAGTGGGGGCTGGGAATTTAGCTCAGTGGTTAGAGTGCTTGCCTAGCAAGTTACAAGGCCCTGAGTTCAATCCCCAACACCGAAAAAAAAAAAAAAAGAAAGAAAGAAAGAAACCTAGTGTCATACACATACTGGCGTCTCTGTGTCCTGACCTATAGTCTACATTGTTTTATTACTTTAAGTTTTTATTATCAAAATTTCCAGACTTATACAAAATGGAGATAATGAGTCTCCACGTGTCCATCATTCATCTTCAATTATAAGAGTTAATACTTTGCGCCTAGTGTGTTAGAGGTTGTGCATACATTTTTCTGTGCTGGAACTGAGCCTATAACTCATTGTCTTTATTTTTCCCATATATCCCTTAGCATAGTTGCTGCCAAATAATGGTTATTGTGGGATGAAAGAATTTCCTTGCTTGTTTAATCATCCATTCAACAAAGAAGTAGTACTTATGTATACAGTTATAGATTGTGGGATAGATTGAGTAAGTAAGGAGCATGTGATCTATATTTTCAAGATTCTAATGGTCTCTTAAAAGTATTTACTTTCCCATAGTCTTTTTTTTTATAAAGAAGAATTCCTGCAGTTTTGATTAAGTACAATAAATTCTGATAGTACTATCTATATCATAGTTGTAGTTCTGTACCTATTTACAATAAACTATTCATATGTGAAAGTTGATGTGTCCTTCTGATAATCTTCAACATTTATCTTAATACTTGGATTATTTAAAACTTGGGAGCAATTCAGCGTTTATGTTTTACTACTTTTAAAAGAGTGGCATACAAAAATCTGTGACTGGTTGTAGATGGTATCAATGGCAGGATGGTGTTTTATTTGCTTGATTTTTATTTTTGTTTTTTTAGGTGATGTTACTGGAGCTTGAAAGTGGGAGGTTAGATTAGGGTGGAGGCATATGTAAAGTGGTGGGATTTACCCTTATCAAGGTTTTAGCCCTTGTTGCCAAAAGCAACTGAAAAACAGCGTATATGGTTTTTCTTAACTACTGCAGTCTTAGCTTAAATATATTTTATAAAGTAATACAAAATACTTCACAGCTGATTCCTATAGCCCTGGTTAACTTGAGCCTAAATTACCAGGAAGCATTTTTTTTAGATAAAGTCTTCTAAATGTAGCATGTAAAATCTCCAAATACTCTCAATTTAATAATCAGAAAGTATGTCAGATGAAACTCAGAATTTCTTAACATTGCACTGAAAAACAGTCAATTGAAGAAGAAAATGGTTTTCTTAAGGAGAATTATGTCGATTAAAGAGTTCTAGTATTGCCCATCTAAGTCAATCAAGATTTAAAATAATCCAGATTGGAGGAGATTCAAATACTTGGAAAATTTCCAAGACACCCTTCTATTTGAGTATAAGATTTAGAAAGTGTGCATAACTTGAATATGTACAGCTATGTTTGAGGACCTACTTTGTTGTACAACAGCAGTTCTTAAATGTCTTTGTCTCTGGACACCTTTATGCTCTTAAAATACTTTAAAACTCCAAGGACTTTTGCTTATACGGTTTATGTTGATACATAGTGTGTTAAAATTACTTATTAATATATTTTGAGTGGCAATAAATACATTATATGATTACAAAATAACATTTTCCGTGAAAAATAACTATATGTTACAAAACAAAGAAATTAGCCAAAGTAGTGGCATCATTTTAGTTTTGTAAATCTCTTTAATGTCTAGCTTAGTTGACAGCATCTGGATTTTCATATTGGCTTCTACTTCCAGTCTGTTTTGATGTGCAATTTTGGTTGAAGTATAAGAAGAAAATTCAATTTCACACAAATACTTAGAAAATGGAGAAGTACTTTAGTTTTTTTCTGAGAGTAGAATGTATACTTTTTTGGTCCTACACCCAAACTCTATAGGTGATATTTTCTTAAAGGTTATTTGTAATGTGGAATCTGAAACTATACCAATAAACAGTTTATCCTCTCTTACATTAAAATCTGTTGCTGTGTGTTGTACATTGAAAGGATATTTTACCCATGTGAGGCGTTCATTGCATTATGGATTGGTCATTTGTTAAGTGTTGTTTCCCTGAATTATGTACACCTTCCAAAATGGGCACGTTTTATTGTATACTATCAAAACTCACATTTCTAAATATTTCTTCTTATGTCAGAAATGTCTTTAAGTATTGGGAAGCCATCAGGCTCACAAACGTGGAAATAAGTTTTCCAAAATTCTCTTTGTGCTTTAAAGCTTGAATTTTTTCATTGACAATATTGATCATTTTTTTTCCTTGAAGGTAGCAGGCTTGTTTAATTCTTTTTTGAGAAATTGTCTGCAAGATATCCATGTCAGAGTAACGTAGTTTGTCCATTCTTTGAAATAAAAGTTGTATTCTCTGTGCATGTATGAATATGCCAAAATGAAATCCATTATTCTGAATGATTAATATGTACTAATAAAAATTGTGTTCAATAGAAAAGACAGCTAGTTTAGCTTGCAACTCAAACAATTGCACAAGAGTTTTTTCTGGAGCAACCTTGTGTCTTCAGATTTGCCTTGTGTTTTCTTCCTAAGTAGACAATACTCAAGGATCAAGGATTGAAAGCTTTGAAGATTACTAATTTTTATTGTTTCACCAAAGACATTCTTAAATGAATGTTTTGAAACCTTGTGGTGGAGAATGATACAACAACTCTTAATACAGTTTGGTGCTGCTTCCCTGATTTATATTTATAAGGCACCAGCAGTTTTACTCACCATTGCTTCTGTATCATCAGTATAAATAGTATTGTTATGAAAATAGTTTAGATCTCAAGTTCTGTCAGGATCTCCCAGATATCAACAGACCACACTTTGAGAGCAGGTAAACTCATTAAGCAGCTGGTTTCCACCCTTCTGCTTGTGTTTTGAAACCTACCTCTTACAGAGCCAGTTGTCATCCTCCTACCCTTGGTACATGTTGAGTTCCAGCCCAGTAGACAGTATTTTTTTCCTTACCCCTTTTTTCTCAGTGTGGAATATTCATATCCCTGTTACCTTTTCTTAAAATTTTCTTAAAATCCAGTAACAGCTTAAGTTTCTATCTTCCATGATTTTTGCTCAGTCAGAAGTGATCTTTAGCTCTTTAAACTCTTTCCATAACATTTTGTTTACCTCCTCCCTTACGGCACATGTAGTTTATTTTGGAGGGCTTTTTTGGGGGAGGAGTGGTGCAGTGAAGAGGGGAGTCTTCTAGTAGCTGATGACTTAATACCAGTAACTGCATCTTATTCAGTAGTACTTTACAGTACTTAGTTTAGCAAATTATTGCAGAATGGGTAAAATTCAGCAAACATTTGACTACTACTGTACACCACACCACGCCACATTCTGAGCACTGTGAGTAAAGTGTTGGGCAAGGCTGATATTGTTCCTGCTCTCAAGTGGCTTACTTTCTACTACAAACTCATTCTGTCTCTGTAGAGGTTGACAGTAGGAGTAAATCCAGTGATTTCTGGTGCCCTTGGGATTTATTTAGGCTAGAGGAGCCTATGAAAAACAGATCACTAAGTTAGACTGGCCATTATTCATCAGTCCCAACTAATTTAATTCATTTGAAAGAATTGCAAATGTGGAGAAACTCTTAAGTCTGCATCCAGCACTGGATTTATAGTCTTGATTTTTTATATTCAAATATTAATCAATATGGCCCATAAACTTTTATTTAGTTTTGTTAAGGTTGCATCTGGTTATACTAGTTACTAAACAAAGGAGAGAGGAGCCTTGTGGATAGACTGTTTAAAGATTCTGTGCATGTGTTTTCTACACAGCTTCTGTCATGTGACTAGTATGATTCTAGCAAAGATGTGTTCAGTGTATATCTTTGTGAAAAGAGTTTTAACATTTGGGGCTTTTTTTGGCCCTTTTTTCTTTTTTCTCTTTTAGGCATTGACAAAGGATCCCCAGGATTACCCTGATAAAAAAAGCCTACCCCATGTACATGTTGCCCTCTGGATAAATTCTCAAGCAGGCAGGAAGGTGAAAGCTGGAGATACTGTGTCATATGTCATCTGTCAGGTAAAAGTATCATAATTCATAAGACTTGTACCATTTAAGAACCCAGAGTAAAATCTAGATCGCTACAGTGTGTTATTTAGTAGTCTTCCAAATAATAGATCGTGTAAAGATGGTTTAGTCTGACTAGTTTTAAATATTACAGATACGGCATGTTTTATTACGGCATGTTTTATTAGAAGTTTTATAAAGCATTTAAGATTAGTGTTTTGGTTCACTGAAATTACTTTGGTGAGACAAGTTTATACCAGTAGCTGCCATTTTAAACTTACATTAACTTGAATGAGGAGAGATGCAAATTAAAACAACCCTGAGATTCCACCTCACTCCAGAAAGAATGGCTTTTATCAACAAATCAGCCAATAACAAATGCTGGAGGGGCTGTGGGGAAAAGGAACCCTTCTCCATTGTTGGTGGGAATGTAGACTGGTGCAACCACTATGGAAATCAGAGTGGAGATTCCTCAAGGAACTAGGACTAGAGATTCCATTTGACCCAGCTATTCCACTTCTTGGTATCTTCCCAAAAGAATTAAAAGCATCATACCGCAGCGATATATGCACACCCATGTTTATAGCAGCACAGTTTGTAATAGGTAAATCTTGGAAGCAGCCCAAATGCCCATCAACAGCAGAATGGATAAAGAAAATGTGGTTTTTTTATATAATGGAGTACTACTCTGCCATAAAGAATGATAAGCTTGAGCTCTTTCTAGGTAAATGGATGTATCTTGAGACCATATTCTTAAGTGAAATAAATGAGACACACATGTTTAAATACTGCATAGTTTCTCTGGTGTGAGAAACGGAAGTGTAAATAAAGACTAAAATGTATTATATTGGGAAAGGGAAGAAAATGTCCAAATGGGAAAGGGAACAAGGGAGGGGGAAAGGAACAGAGGGACAAGAGAAATAAGAAATGGAAGGAAAAAATGGAAACAAAGCTTTTGTAAATAGGGAGGGAGGAGGGGGTGAGAGGAAGGGAATGGGAAAAAAAGAAGCAACAAGATATATCATGTACAGGTACAAATCCCCAATGATGAATGTTATCACTATGTACATCTAAAATGTACCATTAAAATAAAATTTAAAAAAATTAACTTGAATGAAAATGTGTCATGGTCCTGGGTTGTAGCCCAGTGGTAGAGTGCTTACCTGGCATGTATGTGGCCCTGAGTTCAATCCTTAGCACCATATTAAAAGAAAGAAGGAAAACGTGTGTAAGTTTGGTCATAGGTTCTGCAGTAGTCATTTAGCTTTCTTTTTGTAGCACTTTGCATTATGAATATCAGTGGAGTAATGAGAATAAATATGTTGTTTTCCTAGCCTATGTCAAAATAATTACTTAAAAAAATACGAGATGCCTGCTTATATGGAGAAAGTTGATAGGCCTAATGGCATACCTTATGAAGAAAACAAAGTATCAGTTTCCTCTACCTCCCTCCCTCCCATTTCTCCCCCCTTTCCCACTTCCTCTCCTCTTCTTCACCCCTTCCCTTCTTCCTCCTTTCCCATCTCTTTCCCCTTCCCTTCCTTCTCTTAATGGAGAGGGTCAACCTGCTTGCCTTTTCTCGCTAACCAATTTTTGAGAGTAGCATACTACAAACATGGGGTAGGGAAGAGAGATAGGATAGAGGAGCAGCTTTTTTTTTCATTGAAAGCACTTAACTCCAATTGGAACAAAGGGGCACTTTTATCCTTACTCTCTGTCAAAAGTCACAGTTACAAACCTCTATCCAGGTTCTTTAAAATTACTATTGTATAGCCTATCCCAAAACATAATTCATCTGAATAAGACTTTCTTTTATTATTAAGAGTTTTATCATAATTTTTACTGCATTGTGTTTTTATGGCAAAAATTTACAGAAACCTTAAAATTCATTGCAACATGATCGATCTTTATTGAACTCCAGTCAATGCATTCTTACAGCACAGAGCCTCATAAAAATTTAAAAGTAGTCTGTTAGTATCTGCTACATACTATAGGTGATGTACATAACAAATGATATAAGTGCATGGACAGGAATAAGCACTTGACTCTGTCTCCCTCCTAGGGTTACCCTTGATTAAGAACTGTTAGAGAAAGCCAATTCCTGCAGTAAAATATTTCCATAAATGTCTGACTCGCTCAAGCCCTTAATGTGCTTTGCATATTGCCTCTGACAAGTCTCATCTTAAAAAAATAATTTTCATGTTATGCAAATAAAGGTTTTGGTAAATAGGCTAGTTTTTTTTTCATTTGAGTCTTCACATACATGAAAAAGCTCTTAGATTATTAATGACAAGAACAGATTATAGCATGAAACTTTGAAAAAAATATATGGGTTCAGTGAAATAGCATCTATGATAAAATCAAGCCATGATTATGTTTTGGCTTAACCTGGAATGGAGACGTATGGTAACGTATAAAATAGGATAGTTGATGGATTTAAAAGTCAACCTTATGCTCCTTGATATCTAAATATCAGGTCTTATGATTTCTTCTTGGTCTTACTGATATAAATGGGCTCAAAATATTAATGGCAATACAGTATAATAAATACAATGATATATTTTTAGCATTTTTCCCATCAGTTCTAGTAGGCCTTAACCTACTTGCTTTCAAAAAATACAGTTGTGTCCTTTCATTAACTTATTCTCCTTAGCATATCCTAAGAAAGTGTCAGCTTCCCCAAGTGCCTTTTTAAAAAATTTTTTGCTTCTGCAAATTCAATTTTAATTCACCATTAAAGATTGTTAAACTCAACAAAAAGCTATAATTCTGTGAGTCAATCAGATTTCATGTGTTAAAAGACAGCCTGAATCATTAGGCATATGAAGATTGCCCAAGGATATTTTTTTCAGTTTTTCTCATCAACTGTTGCCTTATTCTCGCTAACAGTTCAAGCTTCTAAGAGGGTAACAGTTAAACTTGATTAATTCTTCCCAGTTTCTTTTACTGTATTGTGAACTACTGGAGAAAATAAGCAAATTTTTAAAATATGACGTTTGCTTCCTTTTTTGGTATTTCATTATATCTTAAAACAGATAGAACCTAGTTGATAAATGGGGCCAGTTTTTTCTGTTAGGAGCCTAGCCAGAGAGAGAGGCCCTTACCTCTGACCTCCAGTAAAGACAGCAGTGTGTAAGGTTGCTTTGGGCTGGATGCTGGGCTGAAGAGGGACTGGTTGTAGCAGGAATAGGATTCACATTGTAATCCATTCAGCAGAGCAGCTGAGCGCTGAATAGTTATAATTTACTAGTCCGAATATTAAATTCTGTTGTTTCAGATGAGAAGAGTGAAATGAGTTGTTAGATGTTGGTCCACTGTTGTAATGATGTTTTAATTCACAGGTGATGGTGACATCAGTACAGGGCTGTGTGTGAGTCAATTATATAGAATTTCTTTCTTTTTTTTTTTTCTTTCTTTTTTTTTTTTTTTTTTGGTCTTAGAGATTGAACTCAAGGCCTTTGCACTGAGCTATATCCTCAGTCCTTTTTATTTTGAGATGGGGTCTTGCTAAATTGCTCAGTTTCTCAGCCCAGGCTTGAATTCACAATCTTCCTGCCTCAGCCTCCCAGAATGCTGGTATAACAGGCACAACCACACCAAGCAATTATCACTCCCTTAAAACTCTTCCTACCTAGACTGTAAGCAGGTCTTCTCAATGTGTTTTTGTGATATGGCAAGTGGAATTATTTAACCTAGTCGGTGCCATCTTACTGGTTTCATGTTTTGATAGAAAAAAATGAATACAACACATGCTGGACTTGCATTCTTGGATAATGGGTGAGATTGAGACTGAGGAGTTCTTGATCTTCATACTAAGATGTATACGAAATGGTTGACAGTTTGTCAAAAGATGTCATGGTGTTTGGAATTTAATATATAAAATTTAAGAAGTTGTCCCTCTCTCTGTTTGATCAAGCCGGTTATGTGATTGGGTTGCTCACACCTTGTCCTATACCATGTCTTCTTTCAGGATGGGTCAAACCTCACTGCGAGTCAGAGGGCCTACGCACCTGAGCAGCTGCAGAAACAGGACAATTTAACCATCGACACTCAGTACTACCTGGCCCAGCAGATCCACCCAGTTGTGGCTCGGATCTGTGAACCAATAGATGGAATTGATACAGCCCTCATTGCAACGTGGTTAGGTATGTGTCCCAAGCATGCGCAGACCTTGACAGGGTAACAGTGGTCTACATGATCTTCCTTTGGCTGTGGCATCCCTGTTTATGGACATGGTATTGGGTTTGGTACTTTTTTGTTCATATTTTTAGGCATTTGTTTTTATCATTTGGTTATTGTCTTCCCTCTCGAACTGTGTGCTCCACAAACAGTACTTGCTGCTTCTGTAAACACATGCCTGCTGTATAGTTGACACTCACTAAGTAAATTTCCAATGAAGAGATTTTAAGCACCATAATAGTCACCGTGTTTACGTTGTTATGGCTTTAATTGGTGAACTTCCATTAATAGCGAGATTGATGGTATCTTGCTCATGGATTCATCTTATCCATCTCTAAAGGTATTTTCATGTAACATGGAAAACAGCTTTATAAACAAAATTTCAAATGTTTGCTTCCTTTTTTAAGGTTCTTTTAAAAATTTTTATTTTAGTACAGGTTTGCAGTACATAATGATCACATTCATTGTGGGGAGTTGGTACACGCAGATAACACATCTTAATTTTTATTTCCCTTTTCCCTCCTCTCCCTTCCACCTATCTCCATCTCTTGGTCCCCTTTCTATTTGCAAATGATCTATCTCCCTATTTCCCATCATCTATTTTATCTTGTATTTTGCTCTTGATCGAACTCAGGGCTTTGCACTTGCTAGGCAAGCACTCAACCACAGAGCCAAATCCCTAACCCCTTGTGGTTTTTCTTTTGTTTTTTTTTTTTTTCCTAACCCCTTGTGTTTTGCTCTTTCATTTATTTATACTTTGGGTTTCTTATGGTCCCTTTGAGTATCTTTCTCTCATTTTACATTTTTCTAAAACTAAACTTACTCTCTAAGAATTGACTGATTCCTGTTTTATCATCCTCATCTTGGGGGGTGCTATCCAATTCTGAGATCCCAGTATTTCTTTGCTTTTCTACAGTGTCAGCCCCTCACTGTATCAGTATTATTGTCATCTTTTGCTTAGAAATATATTGTATAACCATGTAACTAGATTACGTTTCCAGACAACCAATACATAAAGAGTTACATTGTTTTTAAGGTCTTGCTCTGTTCTGTCATAAGCAAAGATGAACGTTTTTAGACTCCTGCCTATTAAAGTTCTCAGATGGCTCCTCATTGTCTAGAAGTCAAGTCCAGATGCACTGGCATTTCACAGACTCT